>LR750762.1:139026-155464 GCA_902729485.2 Mus minutoides
ACCACCCAGAGACTGTCCCACCTGGGGATTCATCCCATATACGATTACCCAACCCAGAAACTATTGTGGATGCCAAGAAGTGCATACTGAAAGGAGCCTGATATGACTTCTCCTGAGAGACCCTTCCAGGAACACCTTCATAGAAGAAAGGGAGGGAAGATGTGATAGGGTGTTTAATTTATTATGTAAATAAAGAAAATATACAATAAAAATATTTTAAAAATGATCTTGGGTTATGATTGGACCATTAGATCTCTGAAGTTGTGAATGGATTAATAGATGATTGATTCAGGATTTGGTAAATTATTGAGGTGTATGTATGTGATTCTGTGGGTATATCCTAGAATATTTGGATGGATGTGCCTGTGTGCATGTGTAGATGTCAGGAGAGAGTGTCAAATGTATTCTTCGATTACTCTTTGACTAACTGGATCATTGACTCAGTCTTTCACTGACTCTAGGACTTGCATTTTCATGGCTAGGCTAGAAGCCATCAAGCTACAGGGAGTCTCTTATCTCTCCTTTTCTAGGAGCTGGGGTACTTATGCTTGTCTGGCTATATGACTTTTTAGATGCGTCCTGGCATCTGAACTCCAATTTTGGGAATACAATACAGAGACTCTGAACCACTGAGACATGTCTCCAGCCCTTGCTTCATATTTTGATATTACTAGGAGAACATAACAATGTTATTAAATCCAGTTGACTACATGTAGAAAGTCATGGTTTGGAATACTGTTGGTACATGCTCTTGAAAGCTATATCTTGTCCTCTGTCCACTTCTTGGTCTCTCTTTCTTTACCACCTTTCTTTTCTGAATAATACTGTTCAACAAAAGTCACCTTCCATGTTGTAGTGTCTCACCATGGGACCAGAAAATACCTCCAGTGAGTCTACCATGAACCCAATCCCCTAATCATGAACTAAAATAAAATGTTCTCCATTAAAATGTTTCTGGAAACTGTCGCAGTTACAAGAGGTACACAGAAGTAGGGTTATTTCTGTACGATTAGACCATTTGGTTTCTGGGGCTTTGAAACTTGTTGACAAAAATAATTTATAAAAGGTTGGAGACTAAAGTGTTGGAGGGATGGCTGAGTCGTTAAATGTGTATACTATTCTTTCACAGTACCTGCATTTGGTTCCTAGTTCCCATATAGAGAGGTTCAAAACTACCTTCTGTTTGAGCTCTAGAGAATATAATGTCTCTGATGTCTGTGGGCCCCTAAATATATGCCAGGGAAGCAAGATATTTTTAGTACCCAACAGGGATGACATTAGCCAAAAACCAAACACAGGTGAGATGAAACCTGCAGAGACCATATCCAGTGGATAGGCACATCCCCTGATTGAGGAATGGGGCCAACCACCCAACTCAAAAACTGTAACCCAGAATTGTTTCTGTCTAAAGAAAATATAGGGACTAAGTGGAACAGAGACTGAAGGAAAGGCCATTCAGAGACTGCCCCACCTAGGGATCCATGCCATCTGCAGACACCAAACCCAGACACTATGGCTGATGCCACGAAGAGCTTTCTGACAGGAGCCTGGTATAGTGGTCCCACAAGAGGCTTTGCCAGAGCCTGACCAATACTGATGCAAATGCTCTCAGCCAACCATCAGACTGAGAATGGGGACCCCAATGGCAGAGTCAGGAGAAGGACTGAAGAAGCTGAAGGGGATTGCAACCTTATAGGATGAACAAAAATATTAACTAATTGGACCCCCTTCCCAGAGCTCCAGGGACTAAACTACCAAACAAAGAATACAAATGGAGGAACCCCCATGGTTCCATCTGCAGATGTAGCAGAGGATTGCCTTATCTGGTGTCAATGGGGGGAGGGGCTTGGTTCTATAGTAGCTTGATGTCCAAGCATAGGGGAATGCTAGGGCAGTAGTGTGGGAGTGGGGATGTACCCTCATAGAGGCAGGGGGAGGAGTGATGAGATAGTGGGCTTGCAGAGGGGAAATCAGGAAGGGTGACAGCATTTGAAATGTAAACAAATACATATATAATAACCATATATATATATATATATATATATATATATATATATATATGCACAAACTCACACAAACACAGACACTATACATATAATTAAAAGCAATTCTTGACAAAACAAAGATTTGAAGAATGCCACGTTGGAAAAATACATGTGAAACTTAATGGATGATTGCACTAAGAGTTTAACAAACTCAATGTTGGCAGGAATGTGGATCCTAAGTAATGTTTCTGAGGGTCCAGGTAGAAATGGGGGGTTATTCAAATAGAGAGACTTTCTGAAACACTGTATCAATCAATTTCCCTACACTTCCTCCATTTCCTGAGAGTTTGGGGGAGGTTAATATTAAAATACTGGACTAAGCCATTAAATGACATGCTAACACATTCTGGTATTCAAATTATAGCATTGCTGGTGCTTTAAGCCATGTTTTAGGTGAGTGTTGGGAGCAAAATCATGTAGACGATGTCTCCAAAAGTCACAGTCTGATTAGGACAGTACATATATACATATATAGAATTATCGCTGCTAAAGAGACAAAGGTCATTTAAATTCATTAAATGGTTTTAAAACAAACAACAATATGAACCAACAAGTACTCCCCCTCCCCCAGAGCTCCCAGGGACTAAACCACCAACCAAAGAGTATACGAGGAGGAACTAACTCAAGCTTCTAGCTGCATATGTAGCAGAGGATGGCCTTGTGGGATATCAATGGGAGGAGAGGCCCTTGGTCTTGTGAAGGCTCAATGCCTCAGTATAGGGAAATGCCAGGACAGGGAAGCAGGAGTGGGTGGGTTAGTGATCAAGGGGAGGAGTGTGCGATAGGAGGGGTTTGGAGGGAAAATGAGGAAAGGGGATAAAAATTGAAATGTAAATAAAGAAAATATCTTTTTAAAAAAAAGAAAAAATTGAAAAATTCTAGCTTAAGACAAAAGTCCTAGGGTAGGTCTATCCAAGAAGATACTGTCCTCCTTTCTAACAATTCAGGTAATCAGAAGCTACTGGAGTCACTAGAGTAATAATGGTAGAAAGATGGCCAGCTACAATCTTAGCTGGTACCATGCCTCACAACCATGTATTGATACTGATTTTGTAAGTATACAGAATGCAAATTTTATTGGTTAATCAAGGTGTCTACCTAGGTTTCCAACCTGTGGTTGGATGAGGATCCCAGTATGCAGCTCCTGACAGTGTATTTTGTGAAGCATTGAAAAATGAATCAAAAGTTTTAATGGAAACCTCAAGATGTTAGACCAAGTTGGTACAATATATGCTAAGAAAAGGTATAGGGAATAAATGTAAATAGCCCAAGAGAGAACCTATAGGCAGAAACCAACAAAGCTACATGTGTAGGACTTCCGGAGTAATTGGGGGCCATGTCAAAGTGCCAATCTGCTCCTTTCTTGATGATCCATCTGGATATACAGAATTTTATGTTTGGACTCTGGGTTGTGATCTTACCTGAGTCCAATCCTTTCTTACAATTATTCTATACTTCCTTTCACAGCAGAGGTGTTTATTCTCTGCTATTTATCTTGAATTTATATAACTCTGTTTTTTAGCCTCGCATAATATCTTACAAAGAGTTTATCTTGAATCTTAGAAGGAACTGGATTTGATCAGTGATGATATTACAAATATTAAGACAGTGGAAACTTCTGTTGGTAGATAAGTATATTGTGCATTAGTAAATAGGCATGATCCTTTTGCAGTCAGGGAGCCATATGATGGCTTATGTATGAAGCTTTCCTCTACCAACGTCTCATGTTTCAATGTCTGAGTCTTGCATACAAAAGTAATCAGAGGTGAAGGATTTGAGGTCATGACTGGACCATGAGAGCATAGATTAATCCGTTGTTTGCTTCATTCCTGTGACCACCCTTTAATCCCTTTCTGCTAATTTTTCTATGTCTTCTTTTTGGCCTCCATGATGGATAGTGATTTTCTACCACAGCCTTTCCCAGTGATGCAGTCTTAGTACAGGCCTGTAAATATGGAATCATTTTAACATAGGCTGGAAACACTACACAATGAGTTAACGCCTTTCTTTTCCCTTTTAATCTATATTGTTGAGGATGCTCCCATCAAATGAAGAGTCTGAATAAAATGCACCTCATATAGACAATATTTTATGAGTGGACAGCTTTGAAGTGTTTTTAAACGTTCATTAACATATGTGATCAAACTAGAAGAATAAAATATTTTAAAGATTTTATAATATGAAGAACTGTCTGAAAGAAAACAGATATTACCAAAAACAGGAAGATTATTGTTTGAAAGTCAGCTTCCTGCACAAATTACATAAGTTTTGTTCTTTAAGTTAATTGGAAAACACGCAAAGATAACCTTGAAAATTATTGTCTCTGGCTCCTATTCATTATTGGCTGCTCATTTTTCCTTGTTTTGAAAATAGAGTTTATGCAATGATGTAGATGACTTTTTACATTCCTAAAAATTAGAAATATCTTAAGGATTTATCAAACTCTTCTAACACAGAGTTCTTGTTGTTTATTTCCTTTGAATTATTGACAGGTTAAAAAAAAAACTCAACTCACAATTAAGTGAAATTATTTATGAGTTCTGGTCTTAATTGCCAGTTAAAGAATTGAGCAGATAGAGAGGTCCACACTTGTATGTATATTTAAATATTATATAAGTTCCCAAATAACTTATGAGTGGAGATATGCCTTAGTGGTAAAGCATTTGCATTACTAACATGTGCCTTCTTATCAGATCCTAGCTCTGAAAACCCTACCTAAAGAGATAAGTGTGCTCTCATTTCTAAGGTACAGTTATTGGCAAAGGCAAAAATTATTTCTAAATGTGACTTTATATTTCTTCCTGTTGCTTCACCTTTGGCTTAGCCTAAATATGTGCTACTAGAATTAGTCTTCAAATCAGTTCAAGGTCTGTATAAACTTCCCCTGTGTAGCAGTTAGATGTTTGATTACAACACTGTCACTAGTATTGTAGAAAGGAACATAAAGGCCCTGGAAACACACTTACAAGGACTGACAATAGATTGATGGAACAAACCTAAGGAGTGTAGTTTATACTCAATGTGTAGCTTCTGATGCAAGAATCTCAATGAGTACTAGGTGCCTTGCTTCAAGTGGAAACATTCTACTGAAAAACACTAAATCATTCCTGTTTCGTGCCTGGAAACCTGGATATAATTTGCATTTATCTAGGTTCAAAAAAAAAGTGTACAGCATACATATCAAAGAGAGGACTTTTAGGTGATGAATGCTAGTTGCCTTTGCTTGATTCATTGAACTTTCTCATGATTTCACTTTATTTTTATTGGATCAAAGGCTTTCAATTTCTTCCCCACAGCATTTTGCAAGGTGGACTGATATCTGCCCTCTATTCACTGTTAACATCATTTTAGTCCTTTCCTATTCTTATTCTAATAATGTAACTGTAAAAAAGAAGTCAGGTTGCCAGGGTAACAAGAGTGGAGAATGGGTACCGCTGCCATCACAGCTATCTTCTCTTGAGTAAACCTCCTCTGGAAACTGGCATATTGGAATCACTCTTTCTTATATGAACCACTCTGCCCACTTCTGCTTTGTTCTAGAATCCCTGCCCCCCAGCATAGGATAATTGCATTGCTGGTTTTTCCTTGAACTTACATTTGCTTCTGTTATTTAACATTGGCACTTCCCTTTGATTTGATAGACTTCCTCATCTTTTCATTATGCACATTCAAAATTCTGCCAAATAGTACTGCTGGCAGCTCCTTGAATCTTACTGCGACAGAAGACCTTGTTGTCTTGGTAACTTTGCAAGCTGGCCTTGCATTCCAACCTCTCTGGCACCTGTGTTGGATTATTCCCTTGCCCACGAGGATGGGTTGGGGTGCCCAGGGCAGTAGCAGTTGAAGACAAACCCAAAATATGTTACTCTCAAAGCTAATCTACATTTCCAAACTCTTCTCTATATTCTTCTATATCTTTATAGCAAAATAATTTTGTTGAAATGAAAGAGAAAATTTAGCCACTATAAACCATTTACAGAGGAAATGAGCATTATTAAATGGTTGCTTTTTAAAGGATGGCTTGCATACAGTCAGTGTTTTCCTCATATTAAAGATGTGCTTCCCTTCTTATTTGCTTTATTAACATTTCATTCCTGTTTTGAATCATGTATGCATATCATGTATATAAAAATACCTTTACTTTTTTCTGTTTCACTTGGAGAGCTGCACTTCACTCACAAATAAATCCTAAACACTATTGGGCTCTGGGTTCTGACTGTCCTCAGTAACACCATCTGAGAGCCAGTCTTCCAGACCCTTGGTGACTAAATTGCAAACAGGTGTCTTTTTCAAAGCACTCTCATCAACCAGCACCTTCCAAGAAGTACCATGGCTATTTTCACCTCATTCCCATGGAAACAACTTCCAACCTTCTAAAGGAAGTTACAGGTTGCAGTTTTATGTCAGTGCAATGCATACTCTACCTTGTGTATTAAAACTCACGATTCCAAAATTCAGTCTACATGACAGTTACTCAACTTTCTCAGGCAAGCTTTACTATTGGCAGAAGCCTCATTGCATGAAGTCACACAGATGGTGCTGAGCACATGAGCTGTTTGGGGGTTGAATGAGATGCTGAGCAGACCCTTCCTGTGGGTAAGACCTGTTCTCAGTTCTTACACGAATTCTGGTTGTGTCACCTCACATCATTGATCTCTTCTACTATCTTATTTTTTTCTGACAATTTCTACAAAGCTTAATCAGAGAAGCAAAAAGTGCTAAAGGAAAGAAAGAATGCGTGATTTGTTATAGGTATCTCACAAGCACAGGATATCATAGAGCAGTCTGATGCTCTGAATCTTATGAGAAGCCTGGAGCTGTGGTAGGTTAGTCTATGTCAGTCTAAGAAGGAAGCATAGATATGGGTGAGAAAAGAGACAAGGTGGACACTCTCAGGACAAGCTACAAGCCACAGAAGATACTCATCTTCCTCAAATTGTGTTATTAGTAACTTCCAAGAGGCAAAATGTGGCACTCTGCCCAGGAGCTGAACACATTCTTGGCCAGGAAATTAGTATCTGTGGTGTATTTGGAGGGATGTAAAGGAATTAGTGACTGGCAATATGTAATGGCAATATGCTGATTATATGAGCCACCAAACAGACTACTATGGTGTAAATTCCTACCTCCCTTTACCAGATTTCAAAGATTAGAGTTTAAACTTTATTTCTGCCCTCCATCTGCCTTGTGAATGAATCTCTTCTGTGGCTAACAGACCTCTAGAATCATAACAAGAAGTCTATACTTTCATTAAGGGTACATGATAGAGATTTACAACTATTCATCATGAATTACTTGTTTTTTACAAATATAGATACATATGTCAGAACTTCATTATTTCTCTCAATATTAAATCAGACTTCAAATGTTCTAATGCAAATTTATGTGAGACTATATGTGTGTGTGTGTAGGTATATATGTGTCTATATCTATATCTATCTATCTACCTATCTATCTATCTATCTATCTATCTATCTATCTATCTATCTATCCACACTAAAATCTGCACTTTACTATTGAAAGAAATGTTGGGAATGCGGGATTACACATTTCCCAGCCTTCTCTGAAATTTGTTTTTACCTCAGCCAGGACTGCGTGAAAGATTTTATAGTGTGACAGGATTTCTCACCTGCATTGGGGATTGACTTAACCAGGCTTGGGTATGTAATTATCACCTCTGCTTGAAATAATTTTTTAAGGGAAAAAAAAGAATGACAATTTGTAATCCAATAAGCAGTGATTTCTTCCACTGGAAAACATATTAATATCTATTTAATCCCAGAGGCAATCTGTTTTGTTGGTTTAGTCTTGAACAGGTCTTGTACAGGTTGCCGCAGACACTGATGGTTAATATACGCACCCAGCTATCCTGATGCATCTAGAATACACAGTTTTTTTGTAGTCATTACTGCCTCTGGATCTTAAACTCTTTTTGATCCCCCTTCTATAATAATCACTGAGACAGTAGGAGGAAGTGAAATATATATGTTCCCTATTATGCTGAACATTGTGCAGTCTCTTAATCTCTACACCTTTGTCAGTTGTCTCAATGTTAATAACGATCTACCAAAATAAGAGTTCAACTAATGAATATATATATATATGATAAATTATGAGGGTCAGTTTAAATTGATGCCAATTTAGCAGAATAAGCATAGCAGATTCTACCTTAAGGAATATTACCAATATTGCCATATATTTTGCCCAAGTAATGGTACCAGGAATGGGTTTTATCTTGTGGAATGGGACTGAAATCCAATCATAAATTGGTGGATTTTCATTAATACTATTTATGCCACGTGAGGACATGTGAACATACCTTTCCATGTCATTCCAGTACATTATTGTAGCTCACAATGTTCCCATCTGGGTATAAGGCTAATGATTGCTTTAACTCTCTGGTTACATGTATAGCACATCACATCACTATGTAAAAACAGCTAGTCAATAGGAATTAGTTTGTTATTCCAAACTCTTTTAATGCTTTAAGATTTGTATGTGTATGTATTTTTGCAAACTATAAACCAGTTTGAAAGTCTCACACCAGGAGACACATTAATTTGACAGGGTAGGATAGAAGACAGTGTTGACAATGGGCATGGAAGAATGATATTTAAAGACAACACATGTGCGTGGGTATTTGTTGACAGAGTATTCCAGTTGGGAAAATACTTAATCCAGATTGGACTGTGGGCAAGCTGACATTGCATTTTGTTGATTGATGGTTAATGTGGGAGTGTTAATGTACTTGAGACCACCCCAGGGTGCTATGAGAAACAGAGTGAGTGGGTGATGAGAAAGCAAGCCTGTAAGCAAACGTCCTTAAAGACCTCTACTTTATATTCTGCTTCTAGGTTTCAGTCCAGACTTCTTCCAGGATGGACAATGATGTGAAACTGTGAGTAGAAATAGAAGCTTTTACCTCCAAGTTGACTTAGGACATGGAGTTTTACCACAGAAGTAGAGATACTAATTATTTTAGAACATCATGCAATATACAATATAATGTTGTAATCAAATAAATTTAAAAATATAATGTGAAAAACAAAGATGATCCACTAGCTTGTATAATGTCGGAGTGTAAGTCTCATCAAGACAGAAGTAATATAGTGGAGCATGTGTCCTTGTTACCAGTTGAAATATCTTCTGGGTATATGCCCTGGAGAGGTATTGCTGGATCTTCTGGTAGTACTATGTCCAGTTTTCTGAGAAACCGCCAAACTGATTTCCAGAGTGGTTGTACCAGCTTGCAATCCCACCAGCAATGAAGGAGTGTTCCTCTTTCTTCACATCCTCGCCAGCATCCGCTGTCACCTGAATTTTTTATCTTAGCCATTCTGACTGGTGAGAGGTGGAATCTCAGGGTTGTTTTGATTTGCATTTCTCTGATGATTAAGGATTTTGAACATTTTAAAGGTGCTTCTCAGCCCTTTGAGAATTCTTTGTTTAGCTCTGTACCGCCTTATTTATAATAGCCAGAAGCTGGAAAGAACCCAGATGTCCCTCAACAGAGGAATGGAAACAGAAAATGTAGTACATTTACACAATGGAGTACTACTCAGCTATTAAAAACAATGAAT
Source organism: Mus minutoides (assembly GCA_902729485.2). NCBI lineage: Eukaryota > Metazoa > Chordata > Mammalia > Rodentia > Muridae > Mus > Mus minutoides. The sequence goes on from LR750762.1 coordinate 148,652, forward strand.
TTATGAAATTTCTGAGTAAATGGATGTATCTGGAGGATATTATCCTGAGTGAGGTAACCCAATCACAAAAGAAGTCACTTAATATGCACTCACCGATAAGCGGATATTAGCCCAGAAATCTAGAATACCCAAGATACAAGTTCCAAAACATAAGAAAATCAAGAAAGACCAACGTGTGGATACTTCACTCCTCCCTAGAATAGGGATTAAAATATACATGGAAGGATGTGCAGAGACAAAGCTTGGAGCTAAAATGAAAGGATGGGCCATCCAGAGAGTGCCCCACCCGGGTGGTCCATCACATAATCAGCCACCAAACGCAGACACTACTGCATACACCAGCAGGACATTGCTGAAAGGACACTGATATAGCTGTCTCCTGGGAAGCTTTGACAGTTCCTGACAAACGCAGAAGTGGATGCTCACAATCATCTATAGGGCAGTACACAGGGTCCCCAATGTAGTAGCTAGTGAGAGTACCCAAGAGTTGTAGGAGTCTGCAACCTTATAGATGGAACAACAATATGAACTAATCAGAACCCCCAGAGCTCATGTCTCTAGCTGTATATGTATTAGAAGATGGCCTAGTTGGCCATTATTCGGGAAGAAAGGCCCTTGGTCTAGCAATGTTTATAGGCCCCAGTACAGGGGAATGCCAGGGCCAAGTAGTGGGAGAGGGAGGGTAGGGGAGGTAGGGGAGCAGGGCGGGGGGAGGATATAGGGGACTTTTGGATAACACTTGAAATGTAAATGAAGAAACTCTCTAATAATAAATTTTTAAAAAGTGAAAAAAAAAAAAAAGACAGAAGTAACAACTCAGATCTCGTGTTCACAGGACAGAAAGTGATGAATGTGTTTAAAAAAAAAAAAAGCCAACAGACTATTTGATGAATCATTTCTCAGTCATTGTATAAATAATTTTTACTTCAGTATTTTTTAAGTACCTTTGAGAAACTTTATAATGATTCAGTTATTTTCATACAAATACCAAACAATATTTATTTGTGTTCTTAAATTAATAAAAGTTGACATGGGAAAATCTTGTTCCATTAAGGTGGTATAAATAAATAAAATTGATTATCAACTTTGATTTTCAAATTTGTATTTCAGTATCAGTGGCGATTAATATTTAATATTGTGGGTTGTATGTTTATTTTGCTTGAACACATGCATCTATATTTTAAATTACTTAATGTTAGGTAACCTAATACATATCATCTGTCACCTTCATATTGCAATGTTTGAAAACAGATACTTTGTTAATAAAATATAATAATAGCATCTGAAATACTTACAAATTCAATTTCTATCAATTAGTGGTATAGTGTGAGCATTTAAAATTACAAACATTAAAAAATCTAAATCTGGTGGTAATAATAAATTGTGAAAGAGAAAATACAGAATAATTTATAATATCTAAGATGGAAAATATTTTCTATTTAAAACAACAAAATAATGAATATTGCAAAGCAAGGAAAGCATATTTTATTATATAATAACAAATTATTTCTATTACATATAGTGGCCACATAATTTTTTTAAGTTTAAATGTAGAAAAAGATAATATTATAATGTAAAAGACAATACTCATGTCAGTGAACCTAATGCAAAGCTTAGTAAAAGAAAATCTGGGAGAAATGAAAATATAAAATCAGATTCATTTTATTATAGTAGCTTAGAATCAAATATGTATGAATTAAAATGAGATAATACTTTATGCAAATCAAATGGCAGTAAATTGGGAGGGAAGCAATACTCAGTGATGGAATGGAATTGAAAACCCTGTCCTATATTACTGGTGAATATCCAAATTGACAAAACTGTACGATGTTCTCTGCTATAGAACACTTCAACTATTATGCTTATTCTAAAGAGCTTTCAAGCATGCACTGCAGAAAAGAAATATGAGCATTGATTGCAGGACTGCTTGTAGTTGGGAATACTTTATATATCCATTAGGAAGACAAGAGATAAATGAACTGAATTATGTTATGTCAATATAGTTCACTAGAGTTAAAATTAAATCACTCTATGTACAGATCAAAATGGAGCAAAACTAAAACATCAACAAAATCAGCATACATTGATTATGAATACACAAGCACATATATAAAAATGATGATAGTAAATGGATGAAAACTGTAGTCCAAAAGAGAGGAGGTGAGCCATATATTTGAGAGGGCTTCGTGAGTAGCCTGATTTATCTTTAAGTTTATGTTACTAGACATGTGCATAACATATAAAATTCCATATAGTTTTAAATATTTTATAAAATACAATTAAAATTCAACAGACAATAAGTTTGTTTATATTCTGTGACCCTAATATGAGGCCAATACACCTCACAAAAAGAAAGCAGGATGTGTACATGTTCCTTAGCATATTAAATCCCTCAGTGGCTGTTCTCTCTCTCTCTCTCTCTCTCTCTCTCTCTCTCTCTCTCTCTCTGTCTTTGTGTATGTGTGTGTGTGTGTGTGTGTGTGNGAGAGAGAGAGAGAGAGAGAGAGAGAGAGAGAGAGAGAGAGAGAGAAAATTTTAAGTGGCTTGCTTCAATATGTTCTTTTTGAGTGTTTCCCTGGTTACAGTATATTGCTTCTTAGGATGGTTTTCAATTAAATAAATGAATATCTGCATTCTGTTATATTATAATTTCAATTTAGGTTTTCTTTAAAGCTTTACTCCTACTTTTAAGAATGTTAGCAACATCCCCTGTATTATCTAAGTATTTTATCAGATGAGCAGACATATTATGTGCTTATTAACCTTCTCTAGTTTAAATTCAATTCTTTTCATCATATTTTTGTTATTGTTTTGATCATTTGATAGTCTTTAGGTATAACTAAAATAATATCTAAGACACTTAGATATTATCTAAGTAATTATCTAAATAATATCTAAGACACTTAGATATTATTTTACAATATCTTATCTGTATTTTATTTTATTTTTTTTTGTTTGTTTGTTTGTTTTGGTTTTTTGTTTTTCAAGACAGGGTTTCTCTGTATAGCCCTGGCTGTCCTGGAACTCACTTTGTAGACCAGGCCGGCCTCGAACTCAGAAATCCGCCTGCCTCTGCCTCCCGAGTGCTGGGATTAAAGGTGTGCGCCACCATGCCCGGCCCTTATCTATATTTTAAAATATCTTAGTGTCAATTATGTTTCTGTGATAAAATACTCTGAGATAAGCAACTTTACAAAGAAAATCTTAGGTTGGCTTATACTTCATACAAATGAAGGTTCCCAATATATACTTGCATCACTCTCTAAGAGTCTGAAAGTTTCTACCTGCCCACTCTTACTAGGTACATTGATTGGGTAGGTGGCAAGCCTAGTTAACTGGGGTTGTTGAAGCCATGAGCTTACTCTAAACTACCATTATTGAATAAGTATATGTAATATATTCTTCCAGTGTAGTTATAAAAATGAATAAAATATGAGTTCCACAATATAAATGAACCTCAAAACTAAAATTAAATGTAAAGTCTATTTGTAGAGGAATTAAACCCATAAAAATGGCTGCTTTGACAGGGGATCACACCCAAAGATCTACATCTGTGTGATCAGAATGGAATACAGACACATCCTGGATTACAGTATATTCTGGCTGTAACTTAGACAGGCCCTTAGTGCACACCTTAATTGCAAACAATGATGTTTAATTAATGGGCAAAGTGATACATCAGAGGAAGATTTGACAGAATAAGTAAGAGATATGAGAACAGGCAGAGACAGTTGAAAGTTCATTCACTTGAAAGGTGGTGCACTGGAGTTGAGTTCCTGGCCATTCAGTTGGTGGCAGTTCAGTTTGTGGAGTTCAGAGGCCGTTCTTACTGGGAGAGTTTTGCAGAGACAGATTGCAGAGAATATAAGCAAGACATAGATGAAGACGGAATGAGCCAGAGAATGAAAAGGAGCAAGAAGATGAGGAAAGATTGCTAGAGTTAGTATGAAGCCAAGTAGAAAAGTTCAGTCAGAAGCCATGAGAAACAATGGGAATCAGTCATCTTGGAGTTTGGACCTGAGTAGCTGACTTGACCCAACCAGCTAGAGTTCAGAAAGAACTAATAAAGGTGCATGAACTTATTCAGAAGTAAGCTTCTGAGACAATTGATGGAAAAGTAAATTATATTCACCTGATAAAACTGAAATTGTCATCTCAGAAGCTTACTGTTGAATAAGCTCACCCTTTCAGGCTCTTTCTGACCTCTAGACGGCTGATCCAATTCAACAGTTCTGGTTCAAACTCCTCTCCAAACTGACTGATTCAACCTGGCTTCTCTAAAATTCTCACTACAATCCTCTGCTTGGCTTCAAACTCCCTCTGTCAATTTGTTATAATCTTCTGGCTCTTTCTTATTCTCTGGATTCAATGCCGCTGCACAAACTCGGGAATGAACTCAACTCTGAGGCACTAGAATCAACTGAACTACACCAAACTCAACTCCATTCAACTGAACTCAAGTGACTTTCCAGAACTGATTGATTCTCCCTGAACTGAGCTTAAATAGCTTCTCTTTCATGTGCTGGGCATTGATGTATCCTACCTCTGACTCATTCTGTCAAATCTTCTGACTTCTCACTTTGAGTGCCCGTCAATTAGATGCCACATTCAGACATGGCTGCCTCCTTCTATAAACGAACCTTACCTACATCGTTTGGGATTACAGGTATATATTAAAGACATATCTCTATCCCACCCAGATCACACAGACCTAAAGGGTCTTTGGATGTAGTCCCTTGCCAGAGCAGCCATTTTTCTGGATTAAAGTCTTCTACAAATTCCATATGGCAAATAAAAGTCCTTTTTACTTTTACAAACACAAGAAACTGAAAAATAGGTAATTCTACTCATTTGAAATGTCCCTCAGCATGGCAGGCGTGTGGTTGGATGTTGTGTATGCCAGGAGGTTCCACCATGTTGAAGGTGTCCTTTAAAATCACGTTGATGTCGGACCCGCCGCTACTGCACAAAATTCTGAGTGTTCCTGAACATATACCTTTCACAGCAGTGCTAAAGTTTGCAGCAGAAGAATTAAAAGTTCCTGCAGTTACAAGTGCTATTATTATTAATGATTTAATAGGAATAAATTCTGCACAGACTGCTGGGAAGTTGTTTTCTGAAGCGTGCCTCAGAGCTGCGAATTATTCCTGGAGACCGAGTTGGAAGCTGCTAATATAAGCTTCTTGGAATACACAGCCTTTCAGAATAAATGCTGGTATGTGTTGTTGCTGCACATTAGAAATCAGGCATTCACAATACAATGAAAGCACCAAGAATCAACGGAACAGAGAAAGCTGACGCTTGTCTCTTCTTGTACCTATTTTTTTTTTTCCATGCAATGAGAGAATGCCTTTGAGCGGAGGTTACCAAACATCAGGTCACACTATGGTTACTGCTGCCTCACCAGGAGAAGTGAAGACCTCTGTGACAATGGATTGTGCTTTGAAACAAACAAACAACAACAACAACAACAAAAACCCAGCAAAAATAGGGCGTGAGTGCTTCTTTTCAGGAACATTTGAAAACTAAAATTCACATAATCGGATATATTTTCTAATTTTGAAATTTAAAAGGATAGTTGATCATAGAGGCACTTGGGTGGACAGCACCTCCTAGTCCGAATTTTAAATTACATAGCTCTGAGCCCAGCGGACTCAGCTAGGGCCTGCCCTGCTCTTCACACACCTCAGGACTTTAAGATCACTTTGGAGTTAAACGTGAGTGCAGTGCAGAGATGGTGTTGGGAGCAGTGGGTCAGCAGTTGCCCGCAGGGGCTGAGAACTCCGCCCCACCAGGGGCTGGGCCTCTCTCAGCCAGAGCACCCCCCACCCCACCATCTTTCCTCTGAGCCCAGCAACTCCCAGGACTTTAAAATCACATCAGGAGTTCAGGGCTCAGGCCTCAGGCACTGTACACTCTCTTAGGCTCCTTCTGGACCCTCCAAGCTATCTGGGGACCTCAAGTGAGCAGGGGGACAAAGTCTCTGTTCTAGCCCAATCTCATGGAACCTGAGACACCAGCCGGGAGATTGATAGTGGCCCAAGGCAGAACAGCCCCTCCCTTCCAGTCTGGTCTAGCCCGCCCAGCACCAGCTTGGGTCTCAGGCCACAGGTGCTGTGCACTCTCCTACACTCTTTCAGGACTCCCCAAGCTATCTTGGGACCTGAGGTGAGCAGAGGAACACAGCCTCTGTCCCGGCCCAATCTCGTGGAACTTGAGACATCAGCCAGGAGATTGATAAAGGCCCAGGGCAGAACAGCAGGTCCTTTCTGGTCTGCACCAACGCCAGGTCTCCTCGGGCAGAGATGGCAGGAGGCAAGCATAAGAATAGAAGCAACAGAATCCAAGGGTACTTGGCATTACCAGACCCAAACTCACCCACCACATCAAGTCCTAGATACAACAGCACACCAGAAAAGCAGGACATGGATATAAAGTCACTTGTCATGATGATGATGGAGGACTATAAGAAGGAAACACAAGAAAACACAGATAAACAACTAGAAGCATTTAAAGAGGAAATACTGAGAGAGTTACATGAAAACAATACCAAACAGGTGATGGAATGGAACAAAACCATCCAGGACCTAAAAATGGAAGTAGAAACAAGTAAGAAAAAACAAAAGGAGATAACCCTGGAGATAGAAACCATAGGAAAAAAATCAGGAACCATAGATATGAGCATCAGCAACAGAATACAAGAGATAGAAGAGAGAATCTCAGGCACAGAAGATTCTATAGGGAGCATAGACAAGACAATCAAAGAAAATGCTAAATGCAAAAAGATCCTAACACAAAATATCCAGGAAATCC
>LR750762.1:160581-301248 GCA_902729485.2 Mus minutoides
TATATATATATATATATATATATATATATATATATATATATATATATATATATATATATATATATATATATATATATATATATATATATATATATATATATATATATATATATATATATATATATATATATATATATATATATATATATATATATATATATATATATATATGTGTGTGTGTGTGTGTGTGTGTGTGTGTATGCATATGTATATGTGTATATCCTGAAAGACTACTATAAAACTCCTAAACCTGACAGTTAGTAATATACAAAGTCAGGAAATCATTATTACTATTATTATTATTATTATTATTATTATTATTATTAGCAATAGGAATACAAGAGCTTTCTCAGATGAACTGTGAAGTTATGATTGTCCTGTCCCAGTCACTTAAATGCTGAGATTATAGATATAGCTAAAATCAAATTTTACAAATTTAAAAAATTTAACCTTAATTTTGAGTATATATGGCATTTATATTCATATAGATTATTAACATAATAATGTAGGCAAATAGCTAGCATCACTTATTTAAAGATAAGAAAAATTATATTTTTTTTCTAAAGTGAGAAAAAAGTCAATCAATACATTCCCTGGTGTCCCATCCCATCCTAGGTATCTGGCTGTCCTAGAGATGCCCACCCTGCCCACTACCTATATTTTTCATTCTCTCCCCTGCTTTCCCTACACCTGATGCCCCTTTCCCATTCCCCTCCCTGCTTCCTCTCTTACCCCAGTGCCTTTTTCTATCCATCTCCAATGTCTATTTTATTTTCTTTTTGAGAACAATTCAAACATCCTTCCCTCAGTCCTCATTGTTATTTGACTTCTTTGAGTCTATGGATTACGGTTATCCTGTACTTTATGGCTAATATAGAACCTAGAAGTGAGTACATATCATGCATGTCCTTTTGGGGGCTAAGTTACCTCACTTAGGATGATATTTTCTTTATCCATTCTTTCGCTGATGGACCTCTGAGTTTTTCCGGTTTCTGGCTATTACAAATAAAACTTAAAGAACAGAGTTGATCAAGTATATTTGTGGGATGGTGGAGCATCATTTGGGTATATGCCCAGGAGTGGTATGCCTAGGTCTTGAGGTAGAAGTATTCCCAATGAGACTCCTAGTCATGGGGATGTGGAGCCTGAAGATGCCACGTCCTGTTGTCAGGGAGGACTACCAGTGGAGGGATAAGGACAGCAACCCACCCACAAAAACCTTTGACCCAAAATGTGTCCTACCCACAAGCTGTGCCTGGACAAAGATGGAGCAGAGACAGAGGGAATGGTCATCCAATGACTGACCCAAATTGAGACCCACCCCATGGCCAAGAACCAATTCCTGACACTCTGTTATGCTTGCATACAGGATCTTAACATAACTGTCCTCCGGGAGGCTCCACCCAGCAGCTGATGGAAACAGATGTTGAGACCCACAGGCAACATAAAATGAAGATTGACAGTCTTGTGGAAGACTTGGGGGAAGACTAGCAGACTTAACTAACCTGGAACTGTGGAGGATCCCAGAAACTGAACCACCAACCAAGGAATGAGTATGAGCAGGACCTGGGACCTCTGCACCTGTATAGCAGAGGTGCAGCTTGGTCTTCATCTGGGTCTCCAACAATTGGAGCAAGAACTTTCCTGGAATCTGTTGCCTGCCTGTGGATCCCATTCCCCTAACTGAGCTGCAATATATGGCTTAATTGGGAGAGAATGTGCCAAGCCCTACACTCAATTTATATGTTAGGGTAGGGTGATATACAGGGGAAACCTCCCTATTTCAGAGGAAGTCAGAATGCTGGGAGAGCCTGTATATGTGAGGTACCACGAGGAGAGGCGCAGGATGCCATCAGGATGTGGAATAAATGAATAAATGCATTAATGAAAAAATAAGTCAGAAAGAAGAACATGCTCTCAACTTGGGAATATTTTTGGCAATTGATCCCTAAAGCAAACATCTCACTTTTGAAATAGAAATATCCCATAACAAGCAGCCATATAGCAACTACCAAAAAACTGCAAAACTATCAAGTTGCTTTTGCTTGCTGCAATGATGTCATGCATACAACCTTAGAAAGAAATAATGGCAGCAATGACAATGCTGGGCTTTAAATACTGACATTCTCCCTCCCACCCTTCAGGGAGAACAATAATTAGAGGAAGACAATGTCACTACATTGACTGGGAAGGTATCATGCTGTACCCACACTTCCTTCCCTATCCTTTCTTCTAGAATATTGCCACAAATGGCTTGACTGTGTTTACCTGACATCCACATACTTCCCAACTTATGGGCTTTGAAACCAGATAGACATGTTTTCTTCAAACAGTTATAGCTCTGTAATAAAACCAGTCTTGAGAGTGCCTGGCTGAGACTTCAACATGTCCTAGACTGTAATTTCCTAGAATATAAAAGCAATTTGGGAAACTAGTCTTCTACAATAGATGTGAATGGAAGTAAGATTGCTCTGGGGCACAAACATTCAACATTAGCTAAGCAAGCCCAGGGTCAGAGGTTAGGAGTACTGGCCATGAATGTGCAGCACAGTCCCTCAAAAGCTGATCAAATAGTGACCTCCTTTAAACTTTCAGAAGTCATGGCTTTAGAAATATGCCTTCCATGTTTTGAAGCCCTTTAACCCCTAATCCAGCAGAGTAATGTCTCTAACTGTTAGTCTGAAATAAAGAGCAATTTTGAAGATGTAGTTCTTTGCGAATGCACTCTGGCATGAGAGCTGCAGAGAAATCAGAAGGCCAGATGGTTTTCTGGAGCTTTATGGACTGAACTATGAATCTATAAAATGTGAAGGCTTCAGAGATTTCTAGTTGCCCTCATAAGAAATAGACATCATTCTATTTTCTGACAGTTCGGGTAGTAGTGCAAGGTGTATTTCCCAGCCATGTGGCCAGGCTCTGGATCTTAGGAACTAATATAATAATATCTGGGAGGAGATGTCTCTAATTAGAAACCAATATTACAAGAGTGAATTAATGGCATTTCATTATGCATTACTGTCTCCATTAATAAACTAACTTCACTAAGTGTTGTAGCTCTGAGTTGCTCCCAAGACTTCTGTCAAAGTCCAGTTTAAAATAAGGGCAGGGTGAAATGATGGCTACATGAACCAAAATGTACATATTGTGACAGTATCTTACAGGTAAAACCATGTCATGTGGCTCATTGCATCTAAACCAAATTCCTCACACAGACTATCCACTGGAAAGGAAAAGAGGGAGAGTGTCTAAAATCCACTGGGACTTTCACTTGGTGCATTGCATAATCAAATTATGATTCGTTTTAGCCTGGTCACAGTCTGAAAGAACTTACCCAGTAAAGGAGACTTGGTCTAGCTTCACAAAGCTCAAGTTTTCAGTATTAGAGCTTTGATTGCAGATGATCCTTCTAGCGCAGTGTCATCCTCCAGCCTTTCTGGCATGTTGCAGCTGAATAAGCAAAGTGTATATTCTGAATAAAAGTCTGCCTTTCCTTCTGTTTTATCTCATCTCAAACTCTGACTTGCAAACTCATTCAGCTCTTGTGAGTGATCTGGCATTTTGGCTGCATTAGTATAGCAGGCAGGATAATCTTACTCACTTCAGGATGATTAACTGGCTGAGTTCCCTTATTCCTCTTTGTCAGCAAGCACAATGTGTAGTAACCTGTCTCTTAGTAGCTAGGATATAATTTAAAAGAGGTGAAGGCAGGGTACAATAGAAAGAAATAACAAATCAGTTGATTTCATATTGTGTTCGATTGCAACAGATTAAAAGCAATTGCTACTTCATATTTATCAGGGCATGTCTTTCAGTTTTTCTACTTGCATTTGAGATTGTTATATACATTGTACATTTCTTATATTCTATATTAGCAATCTATCATCTATCTATCTATCTATCTATCTATCTATCATCAATCTATCATTTATCTAATATATGTATCTATCATTTATCTAATCTATCTATCTATCTATCTATCTATCTATCTATCTATCTATCTATCATTTATCTAATCTATCTATCTATCTATCTATCTATCTATCTATCTATCTATCATCTATCTATTTTCTATCTACATATCATCTATCCATTATTGATCTGCCTATCTATTAATGTTCCTACTGCATCCATATCCTGGATTAATTTTCTCAAATCTATCCCTCGGCCACCCTAACTCAATCCTAATCTTACAATGAATAATATTATAATGTTTAACAATCTTATAATGTAACAACCATTTAAATATAGCATTTCTGTTGGAGCAAATGCCGTTATTTCTCATGCTCCTTTTCTCTGTAGCGAACAAAGCTTCATTCTAGACAGCAGTTATCTGACTCTTTAGTTTGCTCCCTGTAAATGCTGTGTGCCTGAATGACAAGAGTCCACAGCCTTGCTTTCTGAAATATCTGAAAAAGACTTCTTGCAATTTTAATTTTGCCAATGTTGCAGTAGCTCTGTTCTTTCAGTTATTCAAATTTTCAAGCAGAAACCACTCTTCGATTTTCTTCTGTCATTTAAAGGCTATAATTAGTTTTACTTCAAAGCATTTCTAAAATCTTCTGTTAATCTGTGACATTTTTTCCTAACAATCCCTCCTTGCCATGCAGTTTGCCTTGGTGAGAACCTATATGCTGACATTACACTCAAATCTTTCAAATCTCTAATCTTCTATTTATCTCTATTCACTCCAATAAGAATCACCTTCATCAAGCACCCATTTCTCTTTCGGAAGGCAAGACATCCATTTAATTGCATCTCATATTAAATTTATAGTTAAGCTAACCACTTGTGACTGTTAATTACTAGGTTTAACACAAAACAAACTGGGAGGGGACATGAATTCTTTGACGCACAGTTCATATGCAATGTCTTCTTTTCAACTTTTGGCAACTCTGAGAAGAACATGTTATTTTCTTACTCTCATGGGAAAAAAAGGGGATATTTAAATGAAGAAAGATGTTTGGGCAAAATTATGTGGAGGCTGAGGAGAATATGAGAATTCTTTGTCTCTGCTGAGGGACAGGATTAACAACAGGGAACAATCACCTGGTTCCTTTATTAGTCTGTACCGATATAATCTGTAATTATTTTTATTCAAATGGTTAGTTTTCTGTAACTTGAGATATGAAAACAATATTGAACAAAGAGAAAGAAATGGCACCCTATTTGCTCACTTCAAGGATACACTTTAACTGTTCATTTTGTGGAAAATATTTTGAAAAAAAGAAAAAGTGCCACCAGAGAAACCCTTAAATCAAGAGAAACAATTGAAAGTCACATAATTACAAATTGTTCTGCCATAGTCAGGTTCATGCTGCTACAAAATCTTAATTTATGAGCAACCAGTGGTCAAAAGAAATTAAAGTATTCTTTACACCAAGTATGGCTTGCTTCTTCTAGTTAGTGTGAAATTTAAAAGCAATGTGGAACAGAAAGGATCTTGTAGAAGTAATAGTGATAGCCTCTGTTGAAACATAAAGGTATGGAAAAATGAATGAGTTTTGAGATCACTAGAATTGTGTACTTCTGCCTTTCTTCTCTTGACAAACTCATAAGGCCAACATTGATTGATGTATACAGTACTTCTGACACTGGAGGAGGGAATTATGAGAATTCTGCTAGGATGACCTACTTGCATAAATATCCCAAAGATCATGTGTGATGATTGTTGGTCTTTATTGCCAACTTGATGGGACTTAGAATCACTATGGAAACAGGTCTCTGGATCTGTCTGTGAGGGTGCTTTTAGATTACATTAGTTGAGGTGAGACAGTAACCTTAAATATTAGCAGAATAATTTCATAAGCTGGGATACTACACGTTCACTAGATAGTTAAAAGAAAGCTGATCTGTATTATTAAAAACTGGCTGCTTTGTGACCAAGGCTGCAATGTGACCAGCTCCTAATATCGTAAACTCTAATATGTAATAGACTAAAATTCAAATAGGAGGTAAAATTGATCATTCCTTCCTTATGCTATTCATTACAAGTGTTTCCTTTCAGAAAAATAGAGAAGTAACTAATTTATAATGCATTCTTAGTTATGAAAGATATAATTATGTAGAGAAATCAAGAAAAAACACCAAACAATTAAAAATATAACATGTGGGTAAAGTAATACTTACCATTGAACTTTGGCACAACCATATGTGAAGATCCAGTTACACTAGTTTTATATGAAGAGAGATAGATGTAAGTCGATGTGTCATGTATGTAGTCCAATCTGTATGTGTGTAGTATTACCTCTTTTCTTCATCCCATTGCCCAGGTTGTTTTAAGAGTATCAGGTTTGCTGTGGGTCTCTAGAGTAAGTATGTAAATCAATATGAAGTGTGTTGATATCAGGAGGTTGATAAGTCAGTCAGGTCCAGGAAATGCTGGGCTTCGTACCCTGCCCTTTCTCAGAGTCACATCACTGAAGCAACAGAATGTTTGCCTTGAAAGTGTTATGAAGGTCGAATGGCCTGCTTTGTGATTTACATTTTATCAGGCATCTGTGTGGTTCCGCATGATGTTTTTGTGGGTGTCATTTTTTTATGCAATTTGTCTCTGGGATGGGCTCCCACACACACACACACAAAAACACCAACCATGCCCTTCTTGGTCAGGTAATATAAAAACAGGAATGGATACAGAAAATGTGGTATATCTATACAATGGAGTAGTACTCAGCTATTAAAAACAATAAACTCATGAAATTATTAGGCAAATGGATGGAACTAAAAAATATCATACTGAGTGAGGTAACCCAATCTCAAAAGAACATGCATGGTATGCACTCACTTATAAGTGGATATTAGCCCAGATGCTCAGAATACCCAAGATACAATTCACAGACTGCATGAACCTCAAAAAGGAAGACTAAAGTGTGGGTGCTTTTGTTCTTCTTAGAAGGGCAACAAAATACTCACGGAAGCAAATATGGAGACAAAGTATGGAGCAGAGACTGAAAGAAAGGCCATCCAGAGACTGCCCTACCTGGGGATCCATCCCATATGCAGTGTCCAAACCCAGGCACTATTGTGGAGGCCAAGAAGTGCTTGCTGACAGGAGCCTGACACATACAGAGGTGGATGCTCACAGCCAATTATTGGACTTAGCTTATGGTGCCCAATGGGTCCCCCAAAGGAGGAGTTAAAGGACTGAAGGAGCTGAAGGGGTTTGCAACCCCATAGAAAGAACAACAATATCAAACAACCAGACTCCCCATAGCTCCCAGGGACTAAACCACCAACCAAGGAGTGCTCATAGTCACCCATGGCTTCAGCTACAAATATAGCAGAGAATAGTTAGCCTTGTTGGTCATCAGTGGGAAGAGAGGCCCTTGGTCCTGTGAAGGCTTGATGCCCCAGTGTAGGGGAATGCCAGGGCAGGGAGGCAGAAGTGGGTAGGTGGATGTGGGAACACCCCCACTAAAGCAGGGGAGGAAAGATGGCATGGGGGGCTTCACGGGGGGAGGGTCCGGAAAAGGAGATAACAATTGAAATGTAAGTAAAGAAAATGCCCAATAAAAATTTCAAACAAACAAATAAAAACGGTGCTCTTTCTTGTCTTTAGGCAGAATATGAAGACATGTTGCATTTTGCACCTTTTAGGTGGCAAATACCTTTTCTTCCTGGTGACACCCACACACCTAAAACACATACACATACAACACACATACACACATATATGAAATTTTATTTTATAAAATCATTTACTTTAAAGAAGGAAAGAACATAAAACACACAATGATAGAGTGTTTGGCACTGCTGTATCATGATTTGTTAAAGGAAAGTTTAATATTACTAGGAAAGCAAACATTTAGAGTTTTAGTTGAACAATGAGTATTTCTATATACCTCCTAGTTTTTAAAACTCGATGCATCTCATTTAATTTCTTCACAAAACTTTAGAACTAGATAGATAATATTATTACAACTATTTTACAAATGAACAACTGAGGCCCAAAGAGGTTAGCTAAATTGCCTGAAATGAGAGGAATTTTTATAGCTAAGAGCTGAAAGGACATTTTTGACTAAACGGATTAATAAATCTAATTAACTAAAGGTAAGTTCCTACCAAATGCTTATAAATAAACCTGAGGGATTTTCCTCTTAGTAATAGTTATATTTCCCGACTGAGACTCCCTCATAGTAAACTAAGTTTTCATTTGCAAGTGGTTCTTAGTTGGAGATAGCTTCTGGGTTAGAGATCGAGGCATGTATCCATTTCCTTTTGCTCTAGAACTCCATCTTTTGCAGTTCTATGCAGACCCTGTGCATGCATCCTCAACTTGTGAGTTCATACATACATTGCTTTTGTTGATTTAGAAGGCTTTGCTTTCTCGGTGTTCTAGCTAATGCTTAGTATTTTAATGGATCGACTACTTTAATTGATGGACCAATCCTGTGGTATAAATGACGAAAGTAGTACTTTGTGAGGAGCTAAATGACATCTTCAAAGTTGCTTAGGTAGTAATTATTACATAAAGGATTCACGCCATCTACTATAATTGCATTCATACATCTCTTAATCACTACTGAAGCTTATTTTAGAAGCCCTGAACTTTAAATATGATAAATCATACCCAAAGCAAAGACATACACATGCATGTGCACACATTGTCAATTATATATGTGGCTATGGGATTCAATGACAATATTTACAGGAAACAGTGTCAGAACTGTCATAGGATGAAGAAAATTCTCTGCACATGCTGTAATAGATTATTTGCTGCTGCTACTTCTGAGAAAGAGTCCAAATTTTATGCTGTAATAAAAGAGACCAGCATGAGTTTCAGTCCATTGACCCATGCTGCTTCAAGATTTTTAGTGTGCAAATAGAAAATAATAAAAAAAAATAGACTTCCTCATGAAATACATTGTTCTATAATCTGCCTTTGGATAAACACACAACGCTTTCTGTAGAATATAAATATATATCATTTAAATAATTCAGGATAGCTGAGGGGATTGAAATAAATAAAAAGTGAAGCTGCTAGCCTTTGAAATAGTTGCCAGAGCCTGACTTTTCTTTTAAAGCCAGTATTGCTCATATTTATATCTTCCTACTTCTGGTATGGTGTTCAAGTACTTATAAAAGTGCATAATTTTGCCTCTTGTTTATTTATACGAGATAATTCTGGCATATATGCCACTGCTGGCTCTAAAGAATGTGACAAGGGTGCAAATAAAAGCACACATCGTTTTTTACTTCGCAGAGCTGTGCAGCTACTGTGTGATCGGGTTCTACAAATAACAAACTTTTATGATCAGTCACAGATTTCTTCACAACTTGGTAAAAAGGCAATGTAGTGATGTTAGGGAACAGTGTCACTGTTGAGTTCATGCTGGCCTTAGCCTCTCTGTAGGACTTGAATTTGGAAATCACATCAGGAACTTCACAATCCACCATATAGATTAGCAACTTCTCAGATGGTCATATTTTTCTTAGGAAGGCACAAATAAAAATAGTTACCTTTTCCTGGGGGGATTTTAATTTTCTTGAGTGGACTTTTATACAAACAAATGTAGTCCTGTCATAAAAATAGAGAAAAGACCCAAAATTCTTTTATAAACATAGAAAATACTTAAGAGAGATTTCATGTATGCAAAAATCAAAATGCAGCCCTGTTTGTAACAATGAAACTTCACTGCATTCTCTGTTAGTGTATCATCAGAAGAAGTACAAAACTAATTAATTAATTAATTAATTGATTAATCATTTTTATTTTTAAAAAACATACAAATAAGCACTCAGAATGCACACTGAGGGCGTTTGAGGTAGGGAAACTCATTCTAACACTGGCCATAACCCAAATGAGACTCTTGATTCTTCCCAAGCAAGTGTACAAAGCATAGTTCTATGTAGGGCTCTACCTTCCAAGTTTTATAAAAACTTAGACCTCAAATAAGTTTAAGTTTTTAACACTTGTTTTCTCACATTAGGGCAGGAGCTCAAGGGAGGAACTTTCAATGTTTTATGTGTTCTGAGATTATAAATTCATATGCCTTGATTCTGAGTGGCCATTTTATTATGCTATTTCTCAAAATCAGATTGAGATCCCCTCAAGCCTAGGGATTGAAGATGATTTACAGGTAGATTTTGTTTTTATGCATTTATTTATATATGTGCCTATGTATGGTGTATGTTTGTATGTGTAAATATGAATGACCGTGTGTTCAAGGTTTTATTGGAGGTCAGAGAACACCTCATCTCCATATTTGAAGCAAGGAATATTTTGTTTTCTGCTCCATGCAGTAGGTGCTTCCAGGTCTAGCTCGTCTCTTTCTCCCATGTTGACATCAGTGCTCTGGCTTTCCAATAGCATGCTCCATGGTTGTTTCTGAATTAGTGTTGGGTTTGGAGGTTGAAACTCAGATATTTAGGCTTATGCTGCAAGCACATCACTCCAGCCCCGATACATTATATTTTGTGCTTTCACTATTTTATTATAAAACCTATATCTACCATACAGGCTGGAATTTGGAAGGTATTACAACAATTTGTTTCTAACCTCTCTACCTAAACAGTGAATAACACATCATACTGATTATTTGTCCTTTGCTTTGCCCTGTCACCATCACTCCTGATAATTTATTGCTTTCGCTCAGTCTCCTTCATCTGTTTCACCTTTGCACTATTTGAGTTTCAAGGGGAAATCATGAGCATGCTAATTAACCTATTTAACTACTCAAACATCCATCATGCAAGCTGTGGTATAGATGAAAACAGCCTATGATGTGTGATAATGTAGTAGCTCTGATTCATTTCTTAATAAATAATGTTTGCATATTTATTTTAATTAATGGTAGCTTTGGGCCAAGGTCAAAAAATTAAAAAAATAATGGATAACAAAGAAATTAAATAATATATTGAGTTTTCTTACTATATGAGCTTTAATGCATTTGTTGAAAAACAATATTTTTAACAGTTTAACCCTGTTATGAATATGTGATTCATCCTTTCTGTGTATTAAAAGCTGTCAATTAGGATTAGCAATTACCTTTTAGTTCAACACTATTGGCTTGTTTTCAAAAAATGGATGAAATCCACAGCATTATTTATCTATTCAAATTTGTTTATAGTTCTTCATTTTTACTGTGTACCAACTGTGGCCAAATTGCAACTCATCTTAATGAGTTTCCTGCATCCTTTTTAGAATATGGTAGAGGCAAAAGAAAACTGTAAGTGAAAGTAAAATACCTTACTTAACACAACTTCTACCTGTTGTGAAATACATCTGAAACCATTTGCTTACATTTTAGAAAATTTTATTTAATTTTGCTTTTGTATGTGCAAAGAAGCTTGTGGTTGTTAATCTTCATTGCGATTGAACTCGATTTCCAATTACCTAGGAGAGAAGGGGACAATTATCTCTAGGTTGTCTATATTTTTCAGGGAGAATTAACCTACAGGTACTACTCAGAGGAGGAGGGTGGACAGATGAAATACAAAGGGAAGAAGAAAAAATTCTAGTTGAATATCAATAGTTCCTTTTTTCTGATTACTGGTTTGACACAATGTAGAAGCTTTATTGTGAGACATGATTCTGCTCCCATTTGATATTGGATAACCAACTCTGTCCCTGAGTAAAAAATATTTCTCTAGTGTTATCTGATAAAAAATGGCTCCCAAAGACTCATACATTTTCACATGTAGTCCCCTGTTGATGGACAGTTGAAGAAAGGATTAGGAGATGTGGACTTGTTAGAGATGGTGTAGCCTTTCTGCAGGAGTTATATTACTCTAGTGAACACTGAGGTTTCACAAGCCCATGCCAGGTCTGCTTCCATACCCTGTACTTGCCCCCTGAGCATTAAAATATAAACAGCTCTGCTACTGCTCCAAGCCTTTCCTGTTTCCTTCCTACTGTGATGACCATAGACTACCCTGATCTAATTGTAAATAAGGCCCCAATTAAATATTTCCTTTTTTGAGAATTGCCTTGGTCACTGTGCCTCTTAAAAGCAATAGAGTAGTAACTAAGACAGAAGTTAGTATCAGAAGAGAACAGTGTTGTGAAAGGCCTAACTATGCTGTTCCTTGAAGGAATATGGAAGACTGTGATGTTGAACTAGAAAAGTGATGTGAACACTTTAACTGTGTCTTAATGGGACATCCTAGTAGGAATATTGAAGATACTAGTGCTAATGGCAATGTGGACTATGGTGGCCCAGCACAAGAGGTTTCAGAATGCAGGAATATAGTTGGTTGGCTTAGAGACAATTCTGATATTTTGACAAATAATGACAAATTTTATCCTTGTTCTAAAATTTTGCCAAAGGCGAAATCAAAGAGTTTGGGATTAATGATTTTAGAAAAGGGGCTTTCAAGACAGCTTGGAAATGGCTTTGTCACTTGGCTACGAGTGGCACTCCTATGCAAATCTACAATGAAATGGACAGAAGAAAATACAAAATGTACAGTTTAGGGATAAAAAGACCACTAGGTAAAATAATGTGAAGCCAAGTCTTGTACTCAAGGAGATACAAAGTCTAATGAAAAACCTGATTCAAAATGGAAGAAGGGGAGTCGTACTTCTGGAAGAGAAGCGTTCAGCTAAAACTTGTGAAAAGGAATTAAAAGAAAACTTAAGACTCAAAGAAAACTATCAATAAAGGAAAGCTTATGCAAATGCAAGTTAAGAAGTAGCCCAGGTTCCAGCCCCTGCAAGCAGAAGTCATGGCAGCTTCATCCATGTAGTTGTGAGATGAGAGTCAAGTAGGATACATAAAGGAGTTATAGAATTTTTCTCTGTGGTTTAGGTAAAGTACCGAGGCAGGGCATTAGCAGGGCAGTTGCTTTATTAATAATTTAGAGGCTAATGTGTGATGGTGCAAAGGGAAAGGATTTGGAGCTCTGAAGAGCACTGTGACATCAGTATAGAGATACAGAATTTAGATTCATCTTGCTGGGTTTTGGCCTTACTTTATTCTAGTGTTTCTTCACTATCATTCCTTTCTTCCATTCCAAAATGGCATTGCATATTCTGTGCAATTATACGTTGGAAATACATGATCTGCTTTTTTATTTTGATTTTACAGGAGTTGCAGTTAAGAGTCTAGGTGTAGACTCTCAGAAGAGACTTTGGAATTTAAACAGTTTCAAGACTGAAAGACTATGGGGACTTTTGAATTTGGACTGAATACATTTTACAATATGATAGTGCTGTGAGCCCGTGGGGGCCGGGGAGAGTTTAAGTGAGAATTCCTCATCCATAACCTTATGTATTACCATGCTTAGGCTCAAATTCATGGACTAGTTATGGAAGGAATATGGAATGTGTGTGGCCTTACTGGGGGAAGGACGCCACTGGCAGTGGACTTAGAAGTTTCAAAAGTCCACATCAAGATTAATCTCTCTCTCTCTCTCTCTCTCTCTCTCTCTCTCTCTCTCTCTCTCTCTCTCTCTCTCTCCTACCTGAGGATCTAGATATAGGTCTCAGCTTTACCTCTTATGCCATGTCTGTTTCTCTCCATGATAATTAATAACTAACCCTGAAATTGTAAGCAAGTTTGCAATTAAATGATTTTTTTTTAATTATTGCCTTGGCAATTGTGTCATTTTACATTAACAGGACAGCAATTGAGGCATGGGGTAAATATTATAATTATCTGTGAGTATAAAGACAATTGTATAGGATCCACTTAGGGATTATATTGTTTTAACAACATGATTGATTATTCTTCTCCAATATTTATGACTTCATAGTCCTATATAGTTGGCTAGGTTCCCACAACCAGATATAACCATCCTTTTGTTGAATTGGTCTTATGTCCCATTAGAGAGCTGTGGGATGCCATCAGTATATGTGCACCATTATTGAACTTTTATGGTGATTGTGAGATGAAGGTCATTGTTGTTGTTCATAGGAATTTCAGCTGCATAGAACTGTCTGTTGCTTGTTTCCTTGAAAGATTACACGGTGCCTCTGGTACCTGATACTCACAGGGAGGCTTTCAAATATGTTTTCACTCAGGGGCCTCCTGCTCTGCCTCTGAAGTAAATTTTCAATGATTCTTTTTCAGTAGAATTTAAAAAAAGATTTTTTCTATGTCAAAGATTCACTTTGTTTTCAGTTAGGTATTATAGGTTATAATATCAACTTAATTTTTTTACTTAAAAGCTGTCAAAATTATTACAAAAGAAAAACACTCTTTTTGTGGCTATATCAACCTATCTCTTGAAGACCATCAACATCGTAATCATCTCACTTTTTAATATATCCTCATTCTATTTACCCTTTCCAGGGAGGTCCATGTGTCCTCCTAGCTCCCGCCTCTATTCTTAATGTCCCTAGGTCTGCAGTTGTGTGCACACCATATTTGTCTGAGTATGAATTACCTCCCTCCAGATGATCTTTTTTGTTGTAGTTTTATCTACCTGCCTGAAATTTTCATGATTCATTTTTACAAACTTTCTAGATTTATTCTTCTCTCCTATAGCATTTCCTGAGGGAAGTTTCCCGTCCCTGCTCTCCTCCAGGTCCTCTTCACCACCTCACAAGCTCCCTTTCCCTCCCATGAATATCAGTCAAACAGGGCATATCAAGTTGCAGTAAGCCTAGGCTTCTCCCTTGAATTAAAGATAAGTGAGGCAACCAACTGTAAAGAAAGGGTTCCAGCAAACCAAATGACCCAATTAAAAAATGAGGTACAGGTATAATGTTCAACACCCTTAGCCATCAGTGAAATGCAAATCAAAAGGATTCTGAGATTCTATCATAACACCTGTCAGAATGGCTAAGATAAAAAACACAAGTGACTGTTGATGCTAGTGAGGAAGTAGACCAGAGGGACCATTCCTCCATTGATGGTCGAATTTCAAACTTGACAGTCACTTTAGAAATCAATATGGAAGTTTTTCAGAAAATTTAAAATGGATCTACCTTAGTAACCAGGATATTTTTGGTTTTGGTTTTGGTTTTGGTTTTTTGTTTTGTTTTGTTTTTTTGTTTGTTTATTTTTTGTTTTTGTTTTTAACAGTAAGATTCAAAGGAGAGGGAGAATACCATGAGAACCTAGTCCTAAGCAGGATTCATATGGGCTCACAAACTAAAGAAGCAAGCATGAGGCCTATGAGGTCTTTTGCACATGTTATGACTGTGTGCTTGGTGTTTTTGTAGGACTCCTAATAGTGGGATTGGATGTCTCTCTTGATCTTTGCCCACTCTTGAGAGTCTTTTCCCCTTATTGTGTTGACTTGTCCAGCCATGATAGGAGAGTTTTCACTTTGTCTTATTGTATACTGCTTTGACTGTCATCTCTTGGTGACCTGTTCTTTTCTGAAGGGGAAATGAACAGGAGTGAATGTGGGGAAAGAGGGAGGTATAGACAGCTGGGAAGAGTGGAGGAAAGGGAATCCATGGTCAAGATAGATTGTGTGAGAGAAGAATCTCTTTTCAATTAAAATTTAAAAAATAATAAATTGAACTAAATGTAGGAAGAAGGAATTAATGAACAAAACATAATGAACATAGTGGAGCATGTGTCCTTGTTATGTGTTGGATCATTTTTTGGGTATCACACTGGATGGTATAGCTGGGTCATTGGGTAATACTATGTCCAATTCTCTGAGGACCTGCCAGACTGATTTCCAGAGTGATTGTAATAGCTTGCAATCCCAACAACCACACCCTCGCCAGCATCTACTATCACCTGAATTTTTCATCTTAGCCATTTTGACTGGTGTGAGGTAGAATCTCAGGGTTGTTTTGATTTGCATTTCCCTGATGGCTAAGGATGTTGAACATTTCTTTAGGTGATTCTCAACCATTTGTGTTTCCTCTGTTGAGAATTCTTTGTTTAGTTCTGTACCCCATTTTTTGTAATTGCTAATTATTATTTTTTTAGATTTTTTCCATTTTTATTAGATATTTTCTTCATCTACATTTCAAATGCTGTTCCAAAAGTTCCCTATACCCTCCCCCACCCCCGCCCTGCTCCCCTACCCACCAACTCCCACTTCTTGGCCCTGGCATTCCCCTGTACTGGGGCATATAATGTGCGCAAGACCAAGGGGCCTCTCTTCCCAATGATGGCCAACTAGGCCATCTTCTGATACATATGCAGCTAGAGTCACAAGCTCTGGGGGTACTGGTTAGTTCATGTTGTTGTTCAACCTATAGGGTTGAAGACCCCTTCAGCTCCTTGGGAACTTTCTCTAGCTCCTCCATTGGGAGCCCTGTGTTCCATCCAATAGCTGACTGTGAGCATACACTTCTGTGTTTGACAGGCACTGGTATAGCCTCACAGGAGACAGCTATATCAGGGCCCTTTGAGCAAAATCTTGCTGGCATATGCAATAGTGTTTGCATTTGGTGGCTGATTTGGGGATGGATCGCTGGCTGCAGCAGTCACTGGTTGGTCCATCCTTTTGTCTCAGCTTCACACTTGATCTCTGAAACTCCTTCCATGTGTGTTTTGTTCCTAATTCTAAGAAGGAGCAAAGTGTCCACATTTTGGGCTTCGTTCTTCTTGAGTTTCATGTGTTTCGCAAATTGTAACTTGTCTGTACCCCATTTTTAATAGTGTTGATTATCTTGAGTCTAATTTCTTTAGTTATTTGTATATATTAGATATTAGCCCTCTATCAGATATAGAATTGGTGAAGATCTTTTCTCAATCTGTTGGTCGCCATTTGTCCTATTGAGAGTGTCCTTTGCCTTACAGAAACTTTGCAATTTTCTGAGGTCCCATTTGTAGATTGTTGGTCCTAGATAAGTTTTCTTTCTATGCATTCTGCTTGTTTTGAGTGCTAAGTACATCTGTCTAAGACCCCAACTTTTATACATCGGTTTCTATTGTATCATTGATTTTTAAGTCAGTCATACTTTAATCTTGCATTGTACCCATTTGTCCTCTTCTTCGACAATTAGGAATCTCAGAACTCACTCTTAAATTCTTTGAGTCTTAATGAATTCAACCACAGAGTGGAAAATGGTTGTATATAATTGTTTTAGAAATGTCATCTTCTGCACCCGAGATTCTCTCTTCTCTTGTATTCTGTTGGTGATGCTTACATCTATGTTTCCTGATCTCTTTCCAACATTTTCTAACTCCAGATTTGTCTCCCTTTATGATTTCTTTATGGTTTGCATTTCCATTTTTAGATCATTGAAGGTTTTGTTTAATTCCTTCACCTGATTGGGTCTTTTCCTGTAATTCTTTAGGGGATTTTTATGTTTCCTCTTTTAAGGGATTCTACCTGTTTAGCTGTGTTTTCCTCTATTTCTTTAAGGGAGTTGTTTATGTCCTTCTTAAAGTGCTCTATCAGCATCATGAGAAGTGATTTTAGATATAAAAACCAGAAAATGGTGTGATAGTGTATCCAGGATTTGCTATGGTGGAAGAATTGGGTTCTGATGATTCCCAGTAACCTTGGTTTCTATTACTTCTATTCTTATGCTTGCCTCCCGCAATCTGGTTATTGATACTCCTACCTGCCCTTGCTATATTTGACTAGAGCCTGTTCTTTCTGTAATCCTGGTTGTATCAGAACTCCTCAGAGTCCAGCTCTCTCTATGATTCTGTGATCCTGGGATCTTGTGATCCTGAGATCCTGGATGTGTCAGAGCTCCTGGGAGTCAAGCTGCCTCTGGGACTTTGAGATCCTGGTATGACCTAGCTCCTGGAATCCTGGGATCTTTTGATCCTATGATTCTGAGCATGTTAGCACAGCTGGGAGTAAAGCTTCCTCTGGGTGTTATTGGACTGGTTGCAGAGTTCACACCCAAGGTCTGCTCAGGGCTCCAGCCCAGACTGGATGGATAATATGGCACTTTCAAAGTTCTATTTACTTTAAAAAATAAGATTCTTGCAACTCCATGCCTGTAAAAGATTTGTTTAATGAATTTAAAATAGTACCATCTAATTAAGTTGTTTAGGCTCCCATTTATCATCTTCAAAATATTAAAACAAATTTTGATTAATATTTTTTTGCGAAGTAAACTGAGATACTTTACTTTTCATCTGAAAATAGTTTGGTAAGATCTCACTCTACTATGCATTGTGAATACCTTATGTATTAAAAGATTTATGTTCTCTGGCTAGATTTTTGCAGTTTCTTAAAAAAAGTATTCTCAAGGGAATTGATTGCTCTTTAATAAGGTCAATCATTTTGTAACATTATCCAGAGAGTTTAGTTTTCATTTCAAGTATTTTGACAGGCTCAGTCTCTGTGAATAAAGCAGTATATTATTACAATGTTAAGGGTCTCTCGTGTAACAATAGGCAAAGCCTCTCACAAAGACAACCACTGATATGATAACATTAGCAAAAAAGCCAATGCACCTCTTCATGGGAGGATTTTTCCCTAGATAAATGACAAAATATTAAATATATTATGACTTTTTATTTTAGATAGTATTTTATAGCTGAAATATATTAGACATGAATTTCATCAACATTTATAACGTTTACGAATTCCAAAGTCTGTCATTTTATGGTGAAATCTGATAATTGTAAATATGAAAGAAGAACTGGTTATGTTTTCTAATTCTTGCCCTCCAATTTCTTTACTTGTAGGTGACTCTGTCCTCTGTCTCAATATAGAGCTTAACAGTTTTTCAAGGTTTCTCATCTTCAAGGTGATGTCAAAACCAGAAAACATAATAAAGACTCTGCCAAATGAGTATTTGTCCTATTGCCCACTGCTCTGTGGGGTTGATAAGCTACTCGAGGAATTTTTGAAGGTGTTGTCCATCACTCTCTACTGCCAATGATGTGTATCATTAGAAGATAGAATTCCTTTTCATTGTTGATCTACCTCAGATACCATACTTACAAAACATAAAAATCTACATCTTTGTGGCAGGGCATTAGTAACCATTTGTGTTATAGTATTGCAAAATCTGTGCATGTTAAATATCATGCTATATGTGTTTGTATCTTTCAAAAGGTATGTGTTATTTTAAATAGTAATATAATTCATTATTTAACTTATCCTTCACTTATTTAAAGCTGGTTGAGAATCATAGTCTTGGCTTTAAAAATTCCATCTCTTAACATGCTTTATTTAAACATCAAGCAGTGCTATGTCAATTATTAATTAATAGACCTATTGAGACCTGTTGGTAAGTGATTATACTTATTAATATTGATTTCATAACTGTGGTATAAGTTATAAATATTGTAACTCAAATAGAATTGATTATTCTTAGCATTTTCAAAATCTTTACCTTTGCTAATACGGTGTTTTTCAAATGTAACTTTTATTCACCAGATGTGACTTACTGTTGAATAACCTTTTATAGTTCTGGCTAGAAATGAACCCTGTCTGACTGATTCAACTCTGCTGTTCTGGCTCAAACTCCTCTTCAAGCTGACTGAGTCAAACTTTCTTCTTTAAGCTTCTAACTTAATTGCTGTGCTTGGGATCAAAATAAATCCTACAATCTGTTCTAATCTTATAGTGTTTTATTCTCTGGACTCAACTACTTCTACAGGAACTCACAAACAAACTTAATTCCACTGCATTGCACTCATGCAACTACAATGAAGTCAACTTCCCTGAAGTAAATGAGTTCCAACTGACTCTCTCCTGTTTCCCGTCTCCCGTCTCCCGTCTCCCCTCTCCCCTCTCCCCTCTCCCCTCTCTCCCCTCTCCCTTCTCCTCTCTCTCTCTCTCTCTCTCTCTCTTTCTCTCTCTCCACTGTTATTAAATGGCTCCTTATGAGAGTTGAGCTTATCCTATTTCTGACTCATTCTGTAAAAATTTTCTCTATCATTTTGTCCTTCAAGTAGAGGTCATTGTTATGGATCAGAGGTGTGTATTAAGGGTTTCTGTAATCCAGTGTGTGTATGTATTCCAGCCAGATTACATAGACCTAGAACTTTGAATATGATCCCTTGCTAGAGGAGCCATGTTTGCTGGATTAAATTTCTGCTACAATGCTTTAATTTTAGAGAGATAGTATGAAAACATTTGCTCCAAATTCAATTTCATTTTTAATATTCCTATTATTACTCTCAACTTAGAAAGGAAAAATATAGAAGTGTTCACAAAATCTTGATGCTTTCACATCAACTTTTACTATCAATTGGCACTTAACAAACTACAATTGCTGTATAATAATGAAGACTGAAAAGAGGCTTGGTTTGAAATTTGTATTTCTTTGCATGCATTGATAAATGCCAGTCTTATCTACAAGTAAATTAGATTTAGTTAATGCATTCGTTTTCTGTAGTTGATGATACACACAACTAGGGCACAAATATTGTTTCATAAACAACATAAATATCTTCTAGTGAAGTTACAGCAATAAAATGTTAGAAATTAAAATGTGGTCACTACTAAATTCATTATGAAGACCCTGGGCAGGGAATAAATTTCTTAATTTTCCTGCATAGGCTACATACATGTCCTTGTGACCACATCATGCCCACGGTTTTAAGTTATGCTTTTCTCTGTGACTCTTTGATCTATATTTCTTATTTTAATTTTCCATCTTCTTGTAATGATCCCTAAGATTTTATTTATGGCTCAGGTATAAAACCAAGGTTATTTTATTATCCAGAACATCTATTTAACCCCATAAAAGTTTAATTTACTGAACAGAATGTTAACAATAAGGTAGATAACAGAATATGGTCAGATGGGCTGGAGAGTGCTCAGTCATTAGAGGCTGGGCTCACAACCAAAAGGACAAGGATATGGTCAGATATTTGAGGAGGCCAGTGTTTAATATCCTATCACCAAGTATGTATAACTGTTCCCGTGTGTGAAAAATAATCAGTGGAAGAGTCTCACAAATATTCAAGCTCTTGAAGCATCAGTACTGTGCCCAAAATTCCATTCAAAATCAGCTAAGATATTCTAAATTTATTCATCTGCATTATATATATTACAAAGTAAACATAGATAAAATTCTGACTATGAACCATATACCTCTAAAAACAAAAACAAGCACAAAAAAACAACCAAACAAACATACAAACAAAACCATAATAAGAAAGAACCAAGATTTAAGTTCTAAAGAAAGCCCTACTATGTGGAGAATCCAACTCAAAGGTAGAAAGAAGAGGCCAAAAGAGTTCATCAATCCCAGCATGGTTTTAAACATATTAAGAAAAGTTGTACCTAGTTTTGAGCTCAAACATATTCTCTATATGTCCAGTGTAAATGTAGCTTTTATTTCATCAGATGAAATGAGAGAAGAAATGTCCACAAGTTATGAAAATATAGGGCTTGAGCTGAGCCCAGTGCATATACTTCTCTGTACTAACAATTCCGAATTGTGTGTGGCTAGAAGCGTCTAGCCACCATATAATCTAATCTTCCATAAGCCCAGACCTTGAATGTTTTAGCTTTCAGCCTTCAAATGTTAGCTTATACTTAGAACATTTCAGCCTCTAAGATTTACTGTTGAATAAACCCACCCTTTCTTGTTCTTTCTGAGCTCTGACTGGAGGTTTGACTCAGCTGTTTTGGCTCAAACTCTTCTCCAAGCTGACTGATTAAAACTAGCTTCTCTGCTTCTCACTGAATTGCTCTGCATGGAAAGACTGCCTCTGAACACAATAAACTAAATTATTCCAAATGCAAATGAACTTCATTTGAACTGCATTGCACTGCACTGTACTGTACTGCACTGAGCTGAACTCAATTGACTCTCTCTCACTGGACTTAAGTAGCCTGTCTTTCTGTCAGTTCTAGTGAGAGTTGAGCATATCCTACCTCTGACCCATTCTATCAAATCTTTCTCTGATTAATCATTTCATTTGCCCCTCAATTAGATCTTATTGTTTGGGATTCAAGTGTTAACTAAAGTGTGTCTGTATTCCATCCATAGGGATTAAATGTATGTGGCTTTTCTGCATTCCAGCTGGATCATAACTTTGGATGTGGTACCTTGCCAAAGCAGCCTTGTTGCTGGATTAACATTTCTCTGGATCTCTTGATCATGTTTATTGTGCTGACTAGTTTTATGTCATCTTGGAATAAGGTAAAGTTAACAAGGGTAGGGAGTTTTAATTCATCATGCCAATATTCCTATAAACATTTTGTTTATAATAACTTACATATTCTCTCAAATAACTGAAAACATTTTCTATTTTGTTTCTAAGTGATTCTGAATGGTCACCTGAACCCAATTTAATATTCATATTTCTGCCAACCTCAACTTAAGATAATTTCTACTGTTGTTTGGAAATTCTGCTGTTCTCTATCATTATCCATTTCTACAGCTCTGACTGTCCTGGAAGTCACTTTGTAGACCAGGCTGGCCTCGAACTCAGAAATCAGACTGCCTCTGCCTCCCGAATGCTGAGACTAAAGGCGTGCACCACCATGCCCAGCCAAAGGATAATCTTTACATAGAGTTAGTAGTAGATATTCATCACAACTATAAAATATCACCACATTATCCCTTAGATTATTTTTTGATTGAATAATTATGAACTATAGCCTAGCCAAGTTGACACATGAAAGTGATTAGCACAGTTCATTTAAAATGTATCAAAATTAATTTTATTAATGTATCATGCTATTAATACCAACTGAAGTACA
The DNA here is from genome assembly GCA_902729485.2 of Mus minutoides. Lineage (NCBI taxonomy): Eukaryota > Metazoa > Chordata > Mammalia > Rodentia > Muridae > Mus > Mus minutoides. Next base: position 183,073 of record LR750762.1, read on the forward strand.
GAACTTTATTGCATATGAAATGTCAAACAAAAAATTTGAAAACATATAATTGTATCTGTGTGCTTATTTTATTCTTTAGTAAAAGAAACTAGTGTTTACATGTTCTGAAAATAGTGTCTTTTCATAAATCTTCTGGAAGATTCCAATATTCTGCTGGGAGGATATAATGGAATTCAACACAATACAAGGAGAGAGATTAAAAGGAAAATATTGAAAAAAAATTTGGCTTACCTTGAATAGTTTTACACTATTTTCTCATATTTACAGTTTTTAATTAGAAAAATAGATGAAAAATAGAATGCAAACGATCTCAAGAAAGGAATTTATTGAAATTGTGGTAAGATAAAGATAGAGAGATACTAGAAATTGATCCAAAAGAATTGTACTGTTTTTATTATTTAAACAATTAGAATAAATGGACTTAAATGTAAAATAAAAATTTTATATAACGTAGTAGAATTATAAAGTTAATTTCTTCATAGTCTCCAAAGTACACTGTATTAGTCAGGCTTCTCTATTGTCAGACAATATATGGAATTTCTCAATGTATTAGGGGAAAATATTTGAATGACTTAGAGGCTGCAGTCTAATTTACCCAACAATTTGCAGCTGTAAATGGGAAGTCCAAGAATCTAGAAATTGCTCAGTCCCAAGAGGGGAGTAGTTTCAGCTGATTTCAGTATTAAACTGGAATCCGGAGGAAGTAGGTACCAAAAAACATGCTGGCCAATAACTGCAAGTAAGTGAAGAAGATTGAGATTTCCTTCTTCCATTGTCCTTATGTAAACCTCCAGCAGAAGGTATGGCCCAAATTAAAGGCGTATACTACCATCCCTGGACCTTAGATCTTCTTTACTTGGAACTTGCACTGTCCCATGCTGGCCTTGAACTCAGAAATCTGCTTGATTCTGTGTTTTGGAATAAAAGATATGCATTACCTTGCCTTGGCCTAAGATTTTTCATGACTTCTATGGTTCCATATCTGGATCAAAAATCTGTAACTTCCAGACGCAAGATCTGATGACAGGTGTCCCCTCCATTTCAGGATTGTAATTCACTCCAGATATAGTCAAGCTGAAAATTGGGAATAACCGACAGATATACACCTAAGGTTTTACCAGGACTCTGATTTTTCAGAAAAAAAAAAAAAATTCAGTGGGCTCCAGGCATGTAAAGGATTTGAAGGTAGATATGAACATATTTTTGGATTTTTAAAATCTGAGTAATAGATATTAACACAAAAAGTAAAAGATGTATAGATATGTATGTGATTTTAATAAAAATACAACTACATATAAATCTCATTAAAACTATATGAAGAAAAGATAGATGTTTATGGAAAAGTAATTTCCTCCTTCTTTCTGCACATTTATTATGCCATAATTTCAAGCAAGTATCTTCTAATACCTTTAAAACAGCACACCAGAAAGCAGAAAATACTAAAATTATTTCATATTTATAGGTTAATTTTATAATTTTTCAATATTATCAGTTAAGAAGTAATCTGAAAATTTAGTCTAACAATTTAATCATTTTTATTTGACTAATGTAAATCATAGATTATTAGATCAATGTAAGGCCTTGAATAGCTTTTAGCAGAATTAATTACAAAAACACAAAAAAACTTGTCCAATTACATCAATAAATAACCAGTCACATTTTGGAGCATCTTAATTCATTCTAAATCAATAAGTCAGAGCAGTTCTCAGTTTTAACATGCATAGGGTTCATCTAGAAGGCTTCTGGACAGACAATATGCATCGTTTGAATTTCTGATTTAATATGCCTAGCATAAATTCTAATTATTTATATTTCTGAAAATTTCAAACTGATTCTATTGTAGAAGGCACTGTTTCAAGTTTGCATACTAAAAATAAGTGTACAAAGAAATCATTAAATTCTGAGTAACTTTTGATAAACCAACCACTATCAATATTGTTGCTTAGAGATGTTTTAAGGTATGGTTAAATGTTAGCATCTCACCTTGGCGTAGTTAATAAGGCTCTGTACATTTTCACAAGTTCTTCATCCACTTTATTCATATGTACTCTCAAATTTCAGAAGTGTTTATCTAACTTAAACTTATATAAGAAATAGGTATATTTACAAAGACAACTACTACTTTTCAAATTTGTTAGTATAACATAAATTGAAACTATGTTTAGGCATATAACAATATTTTATCAGTCCAAATATATAAAGTGTTAATTAGAATTATTTATTATTTTATAAAAGACTTTCTAAATAAATATATTATCATTATATAATAAATTATAATCTTTACAATCTCAAGATTGTAAGATAAAATTTTAATACATTTTAATTTCCATAACTATCCTGTAAACATCACTCATCTATAGATACACTTAAATTTATATTGATTTAAATTAATAATTTATAATCACAGTAGCCACTTTCAAGAAAATTGGCAACATGTGGCTATTGGCTACCATATTTGCACTATCACAGAGAATTCTACTGAAGGTCACTAATCACAAGNGATAAAATTTTAATACATTTTAATTTCCATAACTATCCTGTAAACATCACTCATCTATAGATACACTTAAATTTATATTGATTTAAATTAATAATTTATAATCACAGTAGCCACTTTCAAGAAAATTGGCAACATGTGGCTATTGGCTACCATATTTGCACTATCACAGAGAATTCTACTGAAGGTCACTAATCACAAGCATAGGAAAAATACATAATTTTATTTCCAAAGCAAGATTTAAGTTCCTACTCTTAGAGTCAGTTGGCTGTTCTGTAAGAACAACTGGATGGTATTTTTAAAACTAATTATCCATAGAAAACATACTGCACGCTTCAAGTGTATTCATATATATATATATATATATATATATATATATATATATATATATATGTGTGTGTGTGTGTGTGTGTATATATATATATATATATATATATATATATATGTGTGTGTGTGTGTGTGTTTGTGTGTGTGTGTGTATTGCATTTTAATAAATAACACCAATTATATTTTACTTTAGTATACTTGTAATAAATGTTACATATTCCAAGATATATATGCTGAAAGTTTATAAAAATATTATTTTTAATTATCTACTGATTTCTCCAAAGGCCTCAGCCCTTAGAGTGATCATTTTAAGCTAATTCCTACTTTCTGATTTCTACATATCCCATCTTACTCTCTGTACTGTTGAAATCAATAAAAACATGTCTCGCTTCCTTGAACTTTTGAGGCTTCTTTTCACTTCATACTGCAATAATGAGCTTTGATTTTCTGTGCTAGATTCACGAGAGATTCAGGGGCAACTCAAAAGTTTCTTGTGTTAAAAATAAATTTCACTTTAATAGAAAGCAACGCAGAATCCTGGGACTATGCTGAGGACACAGGTGAAGTAACACTAATACAACTACAGATATAATTTTAAGCAATATTTAGACTTCCCCAGTTTCAAAGACACTGGCTAGATACAGGCTCCTTTTCAGATAAAATATTATCTGTTATCCCTGGCAACAGAAATATCCCCAAATTCATTGTTCAAGTATATTCTAACAAAACAATGATTTTAGTAAGATGGTTGAAATTCTATTATATGATAAAATTTAAATTATACTAGTGTGAGGAGTCATTTTTTTTTACTTTTATATATCCCATACTAATTCCCATGAAATTTGTTGAAAATTCTGAGTTTTGATTGTGGAGGATGCTGCTTCTGACCACAGTAAGATTTTTTTTTTTTTTTACTAAAGCTGTATATTTTCTTGGTTTCCAAGTAATACATAACTATTATTAGGCAAAATGTGAACTGTATACACCACGCAAAGGTTTCCAAATACCCTTGAGGAAAGAATATCTGGGAAAAGTATTTTTGTTTTGTTTGAGATGAGAGATATAGAGTTCAGTATATTGACTACGATAAACCTTCAAAAGCCAGCAAGAAGCACTAGATATCTTTAATCCAGAAAATTAGCAAGCTCTCATCATGCCACAGTATAAAATATAACCTGAGTTATATGTTACCATTTTAATAAATGAAAAGTGATGACACAAAAATCACTTTTCTATAGTTTGGCTTCCATTGCTTCAGAAAATATTATGCAAAGTACTAAGATAGCACATCACCTAAGCAGTCCTACCCAGTTGCAACATCTATGAACCACAACAATGACAATTATGCCAAGATATGAATCAAAGTACCATATGTGACGTTCACATGTTGGTGGTGATCAACAGCTGTCTAATGTGTTTTAAGGGCCACTAAACAGGAGTGAAATTATTCCTAGTAATGAAAACCTAGCCAGCTTCATATAGAGTGTGATTTTGAAACGTAAAACAGAATATACTACTTCCATTTTGTTAGATTAGCATAATTCTTTATCCATATCTTACCATTATACCATAGGCAACTCTAATTACAACCCCTCAAGAATTTTTTTAGAGAATATTGAGACAATCACAAAAAACCATAACTGGACACAATGTAAAATCATCAGGATTCCAGTCTCAATTGATATATCTAGAGAACACCTCCTCCATCAATGACTCAGAGACCTCTCCTTCATCTCTGAAAATAATGTGCTTCCATCTCCCTGGATCAGCCACCAAATGGAGACACTACTGCATACGCCTGCAAGATATTGCTGAAAGGGCCCTGATATAGCTGTCTTGTGTGAGGCTATGCCAGTGCCTGGCAAACACAGAAGTGTATGCTCACAGTCAGCTATTAGATGGAAACAGGATTCCCAAGGGAGGAGTTAGAGAAAGTACCCAAGGAGCTGAAGGGGTATCCAACCCTATAGGTGGAAGAACAATCTAAACTAACCAGTAGTCCCAGAGCTCATGTCTCTAGCTGCATATGTATCAGAAGATGGTCTAGTTGGGCATCATTGGGAAGAGAGGCCTCTTGGTCATGCAAACTTTATATGCCCCAGTACAGGGGAACACCATGGCCAAGATGTGGGAGTGGGTGGGTAGGGGAGCAGGGCAGAAGATGAGGGAGGGTATAGGGGACTTTCGGGATAGCATTTGAAATGTAAATGAAGAAAATATCTAATAAAAATTGAAAAAAAATAGCTTTTGACAAAATCCAACATGCCTTCATGGAAAAAAAAAAAGAAGAACCTACCTGCATCTCCTTACATAAAGGACTAGGTACATCTCCTTGTGTAAATGGGTAAAGGGCTGCCACTGGGAATTTTACCATGCTCTAATCACTATTTGGACAACATAAACGGGATATTTAAAACATCTACAAAGTGAGTTCCAGGACAGCCAGGGCTATATAGAGAAATCCTGTCTCGAAAAACAAAAACAAAACAACAACAACAACAACAAAACAAACAAACAAACAAACAAAAACCATCTTTTGTGGGGAGAGGGCAGACCTGGGAATACTTGAAAGTAAAGATGATCAAGGTACAGTATGTGAAATTCCAAAAAAAAATCAATAAACTATTAAATCACAAGTGTTCTAAATTCTAGAACAAAATTTTGACATCAGTAGTAGACATCACATTGATTTTGGATGATCCATGTAATGAGTAAAATAAGCCCAAACTTATATTACTAAATTGAATGCAAAGAACAGCATTCACTGAATATTTTTCATTACCATTTCATCAATCGTTGCTTTACTCCCAGGTTACATGCATAGCTGACTTGTAGAAAGGACTTTGCCTCTGTTTTCATAATTCAGTTTCACATGTATTTATATATATTTCAAATTAATACAGTTGAAATGAGATCTCAAATACATATTTTAAAAGCATATTTGTGACACTTAACTTTGGGTCAGGTTTTTTTTGTGTTTTTGTTTTTGTTTTGTTTTGTTTTGCTTTTTAATTGCCACAATTATTGTAGTTTCCTCTTTTGGTCACTTTGGTGTATGGAAGTTATAAATACTGAATTTTGTTTCTAATAACTGACTCACATGAGGAGCCTTCTAACTTCTGTCTTTGCCCTCCATAGTTTTCAAATGATCTTTGCACTGAGGGTGATCAATGGCAGAATCATGATTAAGACCTTTAAATTTGTATCTGTAATGATTCTCCAAGTATAAGTTCTAAACACCAGTAAGCATAAGATTCAATTTTTAAATGAAATTTTCTAGTCTTTCTCCAAACTTTCTGAGTTAGAATGTTATATTATCTAAGTAATTTCAAGTTGTTGCAGTTATTCAAAGAATTATCCATTTAAACCACGATCTTCAAAATTATTCATTTCTAATATTTTAAAACAGAGAAGCGATCTACAGTGATTTGACCAATTTGGCAGGAATCATATAATTCATCAGATTCTCAAATGCACCTGTGTTTAATATCTCATGATCACAAGCTTAGTGGCCCTAATTTGAATCAGCCTCCACATGAGTTGTATGAAGTTTGTTTCTACAATTTATTGAATTTATAGCTGTTTTAAATGGATGCTCATGGAGTATTTTGTTAAATATTTAACCCGTATAGGAGCTCACTTTACAAGCTTTTCTTGTTTCACAAACAAAATAGGTTTACACATAATATTTGATATTTTCTTAATTGCAATTTATGTTTCATTATCTTAAATTAGCCAGTATTCTGTAAGGTTAATGGTATTATTTTATAAATATAGTATTAAACAGATAATGAACCCACTGGATTTGAAGCAGCTTCCTGAGTGCTGGCATTACAGCTGTGAACCATTACGTTTACACTCTCAGAAATGTGTTATTTTTTATTTTCTCCACACATATGTCTTAGGGATTACTTCCAGATGCCCTGCAGATACTAAATATGCACATTTTTATGTTGCTTATTAGAAGTGGTATAGTACCTGCATATAGCTTAGTTTCTTTCAAACATATAGTGCACTGTCCCTATACTCAAAATATGTACTACCCCATAAGCAAAGAGGTAAGGGGTGTTATGGTATAATGCTTAGGGGAAAAAGACACTGAAAGTCTGTGCATGTTAAACACAGGTAAAGCCACCCTAAGCTCAATTCTCTTTCATCTGCAGTTTGGTAGATCCTGAGATGCTTGGACACAGAACCAAAGACACTGAGGGTCAAATGTCCATCTATCAGTTCATTTGTTTTATGTATAAGTACACTCTAGCTGTCTTCAGACACACCAGAAGAGGTCATTGAATCCATTACAGACAGTTTTGATCCACCATTTGGTTGCTGGGAATTGAACTCAGGACCTCTGGAAGAGCAGTCAGTCCACTTAACCTCTGAGCCATCTCTCCAGCCTCCATCTAACAATAAATTGTTGTTTACCTCAGTCAAAGAAAGGTGCAGTCACTTATCTAAGCCTTCAAATAAAGGTACAGTTCAATATTATTTTCTTATTATCCCACTACCTTTTGAGATCCATAAGTCACCCTTTATTCACCAACTACTCTTCCATAAAGACTTACTGTAGGAGAGTTGTTTCAATTTGTTATTTGATAGAGAGTTTCACTGTCTCTCTGCTGGCCCTATACTCTGCAGACCAAAGGAGCTTGAACGCCAGCCTCTAAGTGCTAGGATTCTCCAGTTATGTTTCAACATGCCTGGTTCTATAGGATATTCAAAAGCATCTCTGTTTAGATTGTTACATGTAATCACCTAGATTGTGAATGCTTTTGCTGACATAAAAAGATTTTTTTTCAGAAATCTTATCCCATACATGCTATCTATAAGGAATAAAGAAATAAATTTAGGATTCTCTTTAAAGTACTAATGAACTGTCTTGGCATTTAACTCAAGAAAATGATTTAATTCTAATGTTTTCCTAAAAACCTCCATAGGGTATTATTTTTACACACTAATAAGATCCCAGGTAGTCCCTAGAAGACAGTGATTTTTCAACATTGCTTGTTTATTATTAGAGTACTTAACACGTAATTATTTGAACCTAACACTCACACACATGCACAAACATGCAATCATTAGTTCAAACATAACCCAGACTGCATTACATGTACTAATCATATTCTGTTGATTTCACATTTCTTTGAATAATTTTTCCAATTTTTTATTAGTTATTTTCTTCATTTACATTTCAAATGCTATCCCTAAAGTCTTTTATACCTCCCACACACCCCGCCCTGCTCCCCTACCCACCCACTCCAACTTCTTGGCAATGACGTTCCCCTGTACTGGGGTATTTAAAGTTTGTAAGACCAAGGGGCCTCTCTTCCCAATGGTGTCTGACTATGCCATCTTCTGCTACATATGCAGCTAGAGACACGAGCTCTGTGAGTACTGGTTAGTTCATATTGTTCTTCCACCTATAGGGTTGGAGACCCCTTCAGCTCCTTGGGTACTTTCTCTAGTTCCTCCATTGGGAACCCTGTGTTTCATCTAATAGCTGACTGTGAGCATCCACTTCTGTGTTTACCAGGCACTGGCATAGCCTCACAGGACACAGCTATATCAAGGCCCTTTCAGCAAAATATTGCTGGCTTATGCAATACTGAAAGTACCCAAGGAGCTGAAGGGGGCTTCAACCCTATAGGTGGAAGAATAACATGAACTAACTAGTTCCCCCTGCGCTCATGTCTCTAGCTGCATATATGGAAGGAGATGGCCGAGTTGGCCATCATTGGGAGGAGAGGCTCCTTGGTCATACAGACTCTATATGCCCCAGAACAGGGGAATGCCAGGGCCATTACGTGGGAGGGGTGGGTAGGGGAGCAGGGCGGGGACGCGGGAGGGTAAGGGAAAATTTCTGGATAACATGTGAAATGTAAATGAAGAAAATATCTAATAAAGAGAGAAAAAAAAAAAAGGCTGCTATGAACATGGTGGAGCACGTGCCCTTATTACATCTTGGAACATCTTCTGGGTATATGCCCAGGAGTGGTGTACCTGGGTCCTCTGGTAGCAATATGTCCAATTTTCTGAGTAACTATAAAAAAAAATTGTTTTCAGAATTTTGCTGTTGGAATTTTCCTTCGCCCATTCATACATATTTCAAACCAAGTTGGAAACTTACATTAAAGTAAATCTCAAATCCATTTCCTGTGGTTTAAGCATTTTTCAAAGACATTTTCAAATACTATGCTGTGTGGGTTTTATTTTTAGAACCAAAAACACCTCAGTAATTCTTCCTGAATGCTTACAAATCAATGCTTCTCTCTGCATATGACCATACTGATGCTTCTTTAGCTCGACTCCTACTGTCATTTTGCTTATTCTTTCTGAAACTTGAGAGCAGCATAATCACTGTGTCCCTAATAAAAAGTTCTGGAGGTGAGGGAGACAAAAGTACCTAGCGTACTGGTTCCAAGAAATAACTGCTTGGGAATATTATAGGCAAACCAATAGCTAACATGTTGTGTGATAATAAGTGATCTTTTTTTAACTAGTATTCCAAGACACAGTTCACTTTTGAATTTCAACCAAGCTCTTAGGCCGTGAACTCTGCCAGATCCTAACCGAATTCTCCACTTGCTCATATAGAGTTTTGGTGCTGTGTCTTGAGGGTTCAGTAATGTACAAATATGGTGTTTCAAAAAGTAATGGAGTTCTAACTTTCTGTCTAAACCTACTGAATGTTTATTAAATAAGATTCTTGCAAACTTTTGGAAGACCATGATTCTGTGTTTACTGGTGTTCTTATTCATATGTGTTCTGAAAAAAAAAAGAAAAACATTGGACTTGCTTCATAATAATTAACTGAAATCTTGGGCAATTTACACTACCAATCTTGCATGTGTTTATGTTTATTGTACTTAAATCAGCATATTTACATATGTGTATATGCATGCAGATTCGAGTACTATTTTTTAAAAATTTTTTAGTACATATTTTCTTTATTTACATTTCAAATGCTATCTGAAAATTCCCTATACCCTCCCCCCGCCCTGCTCCCCTACCCACCAACTCCCACTTCTTGACCCTAGCGCTCCCCTGTACTGGAGCATATAAAGTTTGCAAGACCAAGGGGCCTCTCTTCCCAATGGTGGCCAACTAGGCCATCTTCTGCTAAATATGCAGCTAGAGACACGAGCTCTGGGGGTACTGGTTAGTTCATATTGTTGTTGCACCTATAGTGTTGGAGATCCCTTCAGCTCCTTGGGTACTTTCTCTAGCTCCTCCATTGGGGGCCCTGTGTTCCATCCAATAGATGACTGTGAGCATCCACTTCTATATTTGCCAAGCACTGGCATAACCTCACATGAGACAGCTATATCAGGTCCTTTCAGTAAAATCTTGCTGGCATATGCAATAGTGTCTGAGTTTGGTGGCTGATTATGGGATGGATCCCCGGGTGAGTACCATTTTCTACCTTATCTTTTAATTACTTCTGTAATTTTTTTGAGATTACTTGTTATAATTTCCCCTACTCATTCCTTCCTCCAAATCTTCCCTCATCTTCCTTCTCAGTGTAAGTCTGGGTCAGCCTGTATATGTTACTTGTATGTCTGTGTGTTCTCAGGCTGATCATTTGGAATTGGATGTCAACGTGAAGAAATACTTTCCTCCATGGGAGAGATGACGTTAACTTTTAGGACAGGCTCTGTCACTGGACCTTCTGGTAAGACCAGCCTGGCAGGTTGGAGGATTCCAGTAATCCTAGTGTTTCCCTACAGTAAACATCACAAATGATGCAGGTGTGTGTCTCAGTGCTTGGCTTTCAGTGAGGGTGAGAGATCCAAACTGAGCTCTCCTTGCTTATGTCGCAGGCATGTTACTGACTAAATCATCTTCCCAGACTCAATTACAACATAGTTCTAAGCCTACATCCTCATGAAAAACCACCAGGCTCTTTAGATGATAAGCAGGAAAAATGCATAGAGTAATGTCCACTAATCTGGCCTTTAAGACATTATCTCATTTAACTCTCATATATGTCCTTAAACCTTATTTACATATTGAGTATAGGGAAAAAGAGGCACACAGAGATCAAATGTTTTGCCCATGGTCCACAAAGCAGTAACTATGGCAATCAGCATCAAACACAGTAAGTCCTCAGGTCCACTATCAGAGGCGTGGTCACACTGCTGAGTCCTATTAATCTACTTCAGATCCCCATAGTTATGGGTGGAGGGACTCTCATCCACTTGCACTGATGTTCATGTTTAAATGTGGCTTCATTTTCTTTTAATTCTTTGTTTTAAATCAAATACACTTTGGAAATAATATTTAACTTCAAGTGACCTGAGACCAGGTAAGCTATATGATATAAAACTTTCTCCAGAGTTCCAGTGTTCTTCAGTTGTTTGAAATAGGGTACATATTCCAGATGCCTTGTCTGGAGAATTATTTTTTGTTGCTCATGTCCGTCTGGAAACTCTTTCATTTAAACAATATATTCTTGGGGAAGAATAATGGCTTTGCATTTATATGTGGGAAGAAACAGGTAAAAGGAAAAATCACAGAGTACACCTAAATTAATATATTTAAAAGGCGGATTAAGCATAGCAGTAACACTATAGCAGTTAAGGGTAAAATTACCAGAACAGCGATTGCAATCCCGATAGCACTAGCAGTACTATTGTTAGCCATATCTCACTCATTCATTTAACAACTGTATATTAATCATTTCTAAAAATGTGGGACATGGTGCATTGTTCTGGGTCTGTACACTAAAAATCATTTGTCCTATGCACTGTTTTATAGGCTATGCATTTCTATGGCTTAACTGTCACCTTGGTGATGGATACATTATATCAGCGCCCCCCACTTCATATTTGTGCAGCAGAGCTAAATAGCTATTGACTGAAGGATGTTACTTCAGAAACGAATTACAGCCTTAGAAGGCTCAGAGCAGGAAAGGATCTGTGGTCTTCTCCTTAATCCAGCCTTGCTTTTCAGAGGCCATCCTGAGACGATGACACCATTCCTCATACAGAAGCTCAGTGTAAGTGCTCATGAGTCCCTGACTTTTGTGCCTCAATAGCTAGACATGTCATTTCATTAAGCGTCACTATTGAAATCAAATGTTTTCCATGTGTTTGTAAGTTTATGAATCCGTCCCCTGAACACAGAGATCTGCTTTTACTTTTCTAAAATTAAGTAACCAAAATGCATACTTATGTTCAAGAAATATATGCTCAAATAGAGAATATTTTTGTAGACCTCCTGGGCCTGGCATTCCCCTATACTGGGCCATCAAGCCTTCACAGGACCAAGTACCTCTCCTCCCATTGATCACCTATTAGGCCATCCTCTGCTGCATATGCAGCTGGAGCCATAAGTCCCACCATGTGTATTCTTTGGTTGGTATTTTAGTTCCTAGGGGCTCTGGGATACTGGTTAGTTCATATTGTTGTTCCTCCTATGGGGCTGCAAACCCCTTCAGCTCCTTGGGTACTTTCTCTAGCTCCTTCATAGGGAACCCTGTGATCAGTACAATGGATAACTGTGAGCATCGACTTCCTTGTTTGTAAGGCACTGGCAGAGCCTCTCAGAAGACAGCTTCTGTCAGCAAGCACTTGTTGGTATCTGCAATAGTGACTGGGTTTGGTAACTTTATATAGAATGGATCTCCAGGTGGAGTAGTCTATGCATGGTCATTCCTTCAGTCCCTGCTCTGAACTTTGTCTCTGTAACTCCTTCTATGGGTATTTTGTTTCCCCTTCTAAGAAGGATCAAAGTAGCCACACCTTGATCTTCCTTCTTCTTGAGTTTCTTGTAGTTTGTGAATTGTATCTTGGGTATTCTGAGCTTCTGGGCTAATATACACTTATCAGTGAGTGCATATCATGTGTGTTCTTTTATGACTCCGTTACCTCACTTGAGATGATATCCTCCAGATCCATCCATTTGTCTAAGAATTTCATGAATTCATTGTTTTTAATAGCTGAGTAGTACTCCATTATGTAAATGTATGACATTTTCTATATCCATTCCTCTGTTGAGGGACGTCTGGGTTCTTTCCAGCATCCTCTGGAATAGCAGTCAGTACTTTTAACTGGCTGAGCCATCTCTCCAGTCCCCCTAAATTGACAATTTATAAGCAAGCCATATTACTTCCTCTACCCCTATGTGATCTAAGTTTCATCTTCAAGACTAATTATATCTTATAATTTTTTGATAATTATTTGGTTGTTTATAGCAAAGTATATTGTATTTTAAGGAAAGTCATAGTATTAAAATGAATGGAATGTTCTAAATGTTATATATGGCTTTTTCATTTCCTAATATGAGGATATTATATTAGAAGGGTTATTATTGGTATTAGCAATATTTCATCAAGTATATTGTTTCACAGCTAATTTTATTATTATATTTTCCCCACTCTGTAACTATTCCAATACCTCATTACTCTCTCAAAACTCATAAAAATTGTCTTTAAATATTATTGAATCCATTTAGTAGTGCCTATATGTATGTGTGTTCACAACTGAACACTTGGGACTGGTTACTTATTTGTTACTTATTTTCCTTCTTGCCATAACCATTGATTGTCTCTAGGAGTGGAGGCCCTGTGAATATTCTAAGCGTACCTGCATGTCAACTGGTGATGTCATTATCCATATCTTCTTTAACTAACTACAGAGTTGATATTTTTATTTTAGTTTCAAGGTTAAAAAGCATTTTTTAAACACACCTTTCTCCTTATAACTGGAAGATGCTATCAAGAAGCAAGCACCCAGAACCACTGCTTCTCTCACATTTTCTGCCTGTCATTTACTATCTTCATGGGTCTTAATTGTAGATGTAGAATTGGGGCTATGGAAGTTGGGGATGTGTCCTCCACTCACCAATTCTCCTCATTTTTACACACTCTGGCTCTCTGTAGTGGTCTTCATTTCTTTTTTTTTTTATTATTAGATATTTTCTTCATTTACATTTCAAATGCTCTCCCGAAAGTTCCCTATACCCTTGCCCCGTTTTGCTCCCCCACCCACCCATTCCCACATCTTGGCTCTGGCATTCCTCTGTACTGGGGAATATAAAGTTTGCAAGACTAGGGGCCTCTCTTCCCAATGATGGCCAACTAGGCCATGAAGAATTTTCTTTGATGATGATGATGAATGCTATCCACATCTGTCATTATAAGTATTTACAATGCAGTTAGAAGTTCTATTAATTTAGGAAAATGACAGTAATTAAGATCTCCTCTGTAGTCTATGACCTTTCCAACCATGTCTTACTGGCTAGGTTTACATTACTCTGAACACTTTCCTTCCTAAGGAGCAATCAGATTAGACAGTTGTTGGTTACCCTCCAGCTGAAGGTGCCATTATTGCACCACTGCTGATATATTATTAAGCAGTTGAATGTTGTGATCTGTAGGCTTCACAGTTGTGTAAGACATTGTTTTCTCTCCTTTGCCAGCCTGAATAACAGTTTCAATACCATGACAGCTGTATTCCATGAAGAAGCTTCCAGGTGAGTATCACCTTGACACCTCCATCAGTCCTGTGTCCAGAGTTTATATTGTTTTTAGCAATAGGATACAATTTTCAATTTCTATTTGGGTAATTAAGGGCAGAAATCATAGGTTATATCATTTCTGTGATTTATTGAACTTCTCCTACAAGCAAGTCAATAGGAAGTATCCCTTGCCAGTCACTGGATTTTTTGTTAGACAGGGAATGGTTTCTGAAAGAAACATTATGATCCAGTTGGTTCTGAGTGGTAAACAAAGTTGCCAGCTGTCAGTGGTTGGACAGGGAATACATAGACAGGACTTTTAAGATCTCTGGGCTAAAAACAGCAACAAAAGAGAGGAAAAAGTCGATCCATCATGACAGAAGAAAATAGAGGACAGAAAAGATAGCTGCTGTGTAAGATCAAAGAAGGAGCAGCCCCAAGAGAGCTGCCAGGCTGGGTCCAGGGCAGGAAAGATGAAACACAGATTTTCATCAGTAATAACTCTGGAATAGCAGAGAGAGGGAGTTTAGTCATGAGGAGGTTGGAAAGTGGTCCATTGATTGATCTGTTTAAGGCATATCAAAATATAAGGGTGTGTGTGTGTGTGTGTGTGTGTGTGTGTGTGTGTGTGTGTGTGTATCATTCAAGAACCCAGAAGATTAGGGCAGGTAGCAAGGAACACAGCTGCTGCTGGGATCACTTTGAGTATTTAATTGAATACTATTACAACAGAACATCCTATAACTTCTGATACATGCTTTATTTAGAAAGCACAGTGGTTTTTATCCTTATGGGGGGTAATGTTGATGAAGACATGATCAGATTAGTAGACAAGTACTGCTAACCTTTAACTTTTTAAGAAGAAAAATGGGCTAACACTGCTGAGCAAACTATCATGGCTTTGGAGGGCAACAGGATTCCACATACTATAAAGGGTTTTTGGACCACTTCTTGCTCATCTATTTAAGGATGAATTACTCTTGAAAGAAATCCAAAGTTGGGTCATTTCAACTTTCTCATGACATCACTATAGCCTATGACTTCAATTTTTAAAAGTGAAAATTAACAGTGTGTTACCTAAAGAAAGTGGACATTGGCACATCTCTCTGATTCTTTTTTTCTTGTTAAGTAAAAACTATCTTTCAATTCTGATGAACATAATCAATAAAGAGTTAGTTATCACTTATCATAATCATAGAAACTAACTATAATATTTTATAGTTGAAGTTAATAAGAATCTTCTACTCAAAGATCTCTAAAGTCAATTATTGAGTCTTGGGTACTCTGTGAACCTCAACACAATAAGAGGGACCACGTGGAATAAGTTAAAATATGACGATTAGAAAGAGTGCTGCTCATGGTGGATTGAGTTTCATGCTGTATTAGTTTTTGTTGTGGTGACAAAACACCACGACAAAAAGTAACAAATGGAAGAAAGAGTTTATTTCATTTTACAGTTTGAAACAGGGAGACCACTGTGGTAGTGGAGGCCTAGCATTAGGTACCTGGAGCAGGAAACTGAGAAATCACATTTTCAGCTGCAAGCACAAAACAGAAAATGTGAACTGGCAGTCAGGCAAGGATAAAAATTCTCAAAATCTGCCTCTAGTTATATGCTTTCCCCTGCAAGATCTACATCCATAAGGTTTTATACCATATCCCAAACACACCTGAGACTATGTGGGAAATTTCTCATTGAAACATCACATAAAAATTTTTCAAAATTCAGGAAATTGAAAATATGTATGACAAATTCAAAGAGGGGAACATGCCAGGGGATAGGAATAGTATGAATTAGTGCTTTTAAAATTGAATTATGTTTTAGAAATTGCTTGTATTAATACATGTGAATTATTGATATTTCCATTGTCAAAGTGGGGCTGGTATAGTATAGTAGATAAAAGAATTGAACAGCAGATCGCCAGTTTATCAGTATCTACTCTCACTGTTTGAAATCTCTTGAATGAACTTTTTCTTGTCCCCTGGCCAGACTGCTAAATGAGGCATGCAGGGTAATTACTAAGCTTTTCTTTTCTATGTGCAGAGAAAAATACTAGCTCTAGGCTTTTGTTATTTTATAATCATTCCCATTAGCATTACTAGCTCAACTAATAGGCTGGTGAATGAAAAAAAGCTGCCTCTGTGAGTGACTAACTACCAGGTAATGGTCGCCTTTAACATTTAAGAACCCAGAAAAAGGCAGAGCAGTATTTTATGTGCATTTGCTTAAGAGCACAAGGCTGTATCAGGGCAAGAACTGATCAAGGACGAGACGTCCCTGGGAGTGGGTTTTAGACTGTTTGCCTGTGTAGGCTACAGTGTAAAGAATCTACAGCAATTGTACATTTCTCCATAGAAAAGCACCATGCTGCTCCACATATTCCAGAATGCAAAAGGAAAACAGCTCTACCAAAGCCATGTAAGGTGGTCCGGAGACCCACAAGCTGAAAGCAGCTTGAGTTTTTCAAAAGAAAAGTTCTTGATTTTAGGATTCAAACTCCTTACCCTTCTGTTGTAGTTCTTTGTGTAATGTTGAGAGATTTAGCATCCTGTTCTGAAGTTTGAGATTCTGTGCTTCTTCAACTGTATTTTGAGTTTATAATTCAAAATTTCCAGGTTTAGCAAGTTTTACCTGCTAAATGAAAACAGTGTGAGAGCTCATTGAAACTGGGTATGTGGATGCACAGCGCCCTGCCATGTATCATTTGAGTCTGATGTGAAACAAAATGTGCTCTGAAAACCTGTTGAGTTGTATGCCTAGCTGTCTCAGGACATGCCATCAATCAGCTGCAAATTAGATATGCCTAAAACTGTATATGAAAGAGATCACATTTGTGTATAGTGAGTGAAAAACATGGTCTGCCTAGAAACAAGTTAACTATTGCAATGTCACAGAGCTAGGAGAACAGTTTGTGCTTAATCTGACTCTAGCATAAACCATCCACCTGCATCAGCTATGCAAAAGTTACAGCACATATTCATCACACTACGTAACAACTGACATAATTCACCACCATGTTACTGCTCTGTATATTTATTATTCTCTCATTTTATTATTGTTTTAATGTATTCCTTAGACTTCATTAAAAGTTAGACAACTATAAACTGTCAGTCATGTAACTTGCGGTGCCAGCCTCCTGCTTCATGTTGACAGCCTTCTAAAGCATTAGAAGAATTCACACCAAGTGACTTACTTATCTAGGCCAGCTGAAATTCAAAGAATCACATTTTATGATGTTTTTGATGGATAAAACAATTTAAATATAAATTGCTGAGAACATTCTCTTGTCATAACACAATACATGGCTATATATTATTTCACAGAAATAGTGTCTATAGAGAAAAATAGATTGTAGATTCTGGCACCTGATACCTTCAAAGCAAATCCCACTGTTAACCACACTATATTCAATTACATGTATTGGAACAAAATGGCAGTCCACATATTGGGAAAAGATCTCTACCAATCCTACATACAACAGAGGGATAGTATCCAATATAAACTAAGAACTCAAGAAGTTAGACTCTAGAGAACCAAATAACCCTATTAAAAATGGGGTACAGAACTAAACAAAGATTTCTCAATGGAGGAATACCGAATGGCCAAGAAGCACCTAAGGAAATGTTCAGCATCCTTAGTTATCAGGGAAATTCAAATCAAAACAACACTGAGATTCCACCTCACTTCAGTGTCAGAATGGTTAAGATCAAAAACTCAGGTGACAGCAGATGCTGGTGAGGATTTGGAGAAAGAGGAACACTGTTGTTGGTGGGATTGTAAGCTGGTACAACAACTCTGGAAATCAGTCTGGTTGTTGCTCAGAAAATTGGAACTAGTGATACCTGAGGACCCAGCTATACCACTCCTGGGCATATACCCAAAAGATGCTCCAATATATAATAAGGACACATGCACCACTATGTTCACAGCAGTCTTGTTTATAATAGCCATAAGCTGCAAAGAACTCAGATGTTCCTCAACAAAGGAATGGATACAGAAAATGTGGTACATTTACATAATGGAATACTACTCAGCTATTAAAAACAATGACTTCATGAAATTCATATGCAAATGGATGGAACTAGAAAATATCATCCTGAGTGAATCACAAAAGAACACACATTGGTACATACTTGCTGTTAAGAGAATATTAGGCAAAGATCTTAGAATACCTAAGATACAATGCACAGACCATATAAAGCTCAAGAAGAAGGAAGAGGAAAGTGTGGTTGCTTCTTAGGTGAGAGAATAAAATACTCACAAGAGGTAGAGAAGGGAGTTGTGGGAAGCAAGGGAGAAGGGAAAAAGAAAAAAGGGGGACATGATCATGTGTGGGAGGAGACGAGGTGATTTACAGAGCGATATTAAATTGAACAAAGGTGTATATCAATGGGGGATGGGGAACTGGGGGAAGCCACCAGAAAGTTGCAGATGCCAGGAAAGCAAGAGGCAAGACTCAATGGGAATGACATTAGCTGAAATACCCAAAATAGAGAAGGGAGAACCTGTAGAGACCATATTCAGAAGTTAGGCAAGGCCCCTGGTTGAGAGATGGGGTAACCTACTTATCTCCACAATTTTAACCCAGAATTGCTGCTGTCTAAAGGAAATGTGGGGACAAAAGTGGAGCAGATGCTGAAGGAAAGGCTGAATAGAAACTGTACCACTTGGGGATCCATCATATATGCAGAAGCCAAACACAGACACTATTGCTGATGACAAGAAGTGCTTGCTGACAGGAGCCTGATATAGCTGTCTCCAGAGAGGCTCTGCCAGAGCCTTACCAATACAGATGCAGATATAGCCAACCACTGGTCTGAGCATGGGTTCCCAAATGGAGGAGTTAGGATAAGAACTGGAGGATCTGAAGTAGTTCACAACCCCATGGGAAGTACAAGATCAACCAACTAGACCCTCAGAGCTCCCAGAGACTAAACCACCAACCAGAGTAAACATGGAGGGACCCATGGCTCCAGCTGCATATGTAGCTTAGGATGGCCTTATAATCTGGCATCAGTGGGAGGGGAGGCCCTTGTTCCTGTATAGGTTCTATGTCCCAGTGTAGGTGAAGGCTAGGGCAGTGAGTTGGGAGTGGGAGAACCCTCATAGAAGCAGAGGGATGGGGATGAACTGAGGGTTTGCGGAGGGGAAACTGGGACAGGGAGTAACAGTTGAAATGTAAATAAATAAAATACACAATAAAAAATAATCTGTAAAAAATTAAAGAAATAATAAAAAAGAAAAAAGAAAGAAAATAGGAGTAATAATGACAATAGAGTATATATTAAATCGGGAAAATGATATGATACTTCTTATGTGTTTGAATAATACACTGAAAATGTAGTTGGCTTTACTCAAGCAGTTGGTAGTGCATTGTGTGCTTTACAACTCATCAGAGAAAATTGTCATTACTAACACATTGGAGTAACTAGTTATAGACATTACGTATTATCAGTGCTTGCTGAACTAAATATCACCAAAGGCCAAACTAAATATAGCACTCTAGGAAGAATTGCTCACCACTAGGCAGGATCCTTGGGCACAGAAGTAACTCCACAAAAATAACACGTGGTGAAAATACTATGGTTAAAACTGTAAAAATCATGATGTGATCCTTGAAGGACTGACGGACATCTTGAGAAAGGATTCTGTAAGGATTGTTTCAAAACACTGACCTGCTCATTGGTACCTGATACTTTCTGTTGAAGACATTGTGAATATTTCAATAAACTTTCTAAAATTTGAAGTTATTTGTACTTTTATTTTCAGTGGAGAAGATTGGAATTGTGTTGATAAATTTAGTTCAACGCAAGGTATCAACTCTACACCAAGATCTGTAGGCAACTGAGGAAAACTGGAACCATGGAGATGTGGTCCTCAGAAAATAGCACAGTGACTGGCTCTCCAGTGCAAAAAGGTCATATCTGGTTTGTTGTTTTTGTTTTTGTTTTTGTTTTTGTTTTTCAGGACAGGGTTTCTCTGTATAGCCCTGGCTGTCCTGGAACTCACTTTGTAGACCAGGCTGGCCTCGAACTCAGAAATCTGCCTGCCTCGGGCTCCTGAGTGCTGGGATTAAAGGCATGCACCACCACACCCGGCTAAAAGGTCATATCTGAAAACACAGAAAAACAGCTTTAAATGGACTAAGGGATATATGTATGTGTGTGTGTGTGTGTGTATATATATATATATATATATATATATATACACACATATATACATACACACACAGACATACATATATAATATATACATTTAGGAATATATATTCACACATATGCATGCAATGACAATTAGTAAAGAAAAGGATCATGGATTTGAAGGAGGTACATATAGGAGGGTATGGAAGGAAAAAAGGAAAAAGGGAGGGAGAAATGTATTTATATACATTTATACATATATATGTTGTAAAAATAAAAAATTAAAAATTCCCTTATATTTTATTTTTAAGCATATAAAAATTGGTTATTTAAATCCCTTATATATCCTTAATGAAGCATGTAATTACAGTACATACAGTTAAAAATAATTTCTTTTCATCTTTTAAATTTACTGTTTTATTCATTTTTGTGAAGTTCATGCATGAACACAGTACATTTTTACTGTATTCATTTCCCACTTAGTTTCTCTTACAACTTCATGTCTGTTTTTTTTTTTTTTATATTGCCCCCTTAATCAAACTTGCAGGCATCCACTGTAATGTGTTGGAACATCCATAGACTATGAGTTGGCATCAGCTAGGAGTCTGGTTGGTGTGTGCATCTCCCTCCATACATGAATGTTGCCAGCCCTGATGAAGTCAGGACTTGTTCAAGCTGTTGCAGAAGCTGAGTTCAGGACCACTGTGACCCTTCTGTGTCCAAAAGCTACTGTTTTGCTCCAGTCCTCCAGCCTCAGGTTCTTCTGATACCTCTTTTCACAATGTTCTCTAGGCTTGCTTCAGGAGATGTGATAAAGATGCTGTATTTATGGCTGAGCATTTAACTAGTTGTGACATTCTGTGTGAACCATCATCTGCTGCATAAGTAGTCTTCTCTGATGAATTCTGTAAGATGCAGCAATCTGATGGTGGTAAGATAGGATTTTATAGAACAGTTGGTATTCTCTGGTTCACACCCAGGGATGATAAAATCCTCAATCATCAGTTCTTGGTCAGATTTACAGTACCACATATGTATTTCTTGCTGTGGAGTAAGATTTAGATCCAATCAGAAAGGAATGTGTTACTCTCATAGACAATACACATTGCAATATTATTATCCCTACAGCTTTATCTTGCCTTGTTAGCCATTGTTGTATCTCACAGAACTCATAGCTGGATAACACTGCTGATAATTTTCTTCTTTCCAATCTTAGTATGTTTTATAGCACCTGCAGAGATGACAGCTAGTGAAGAGCAGCTTCTGGTCAATATTAACTTGAATTCTTTAAAAAAAAAAAAAAAAAAAGCTCACAGTCAGCTATTAGATGGAACACAGGGTTCCCAAGGAAGAAGGAGCTAGAGAAAGTACCCAAGGAGCTGAAGGGGTCTTCAACCCTATAGGTGGAAGAATAACCATGAACTAACCTGAGCTCATGTCTCTAGCTGCATATATAGAAGAGGATGGCCTAGTTGGCCATCAGTGGGAAGAGATGCCCCTTGGTCATGCAGACTTTATATGCCCCAATACAGGGGAACGCCAGGGCCAAGAAGTGGGAGCGGATGGGTAGGGGAGCAGGGCCGGGAGGGGGGAGGGTATAGGGAACTTTCTGGATAACACTTGAAATGTAAATGAAGAAAATATCTAATAAAAGTTGAAAAAAAATAACTCAAAAAAAACTTTTAAATTTTCTTTTCTACTTTTAAGTTTTTAAAATTTTATTTATTTATTTATTTATTTATTTATTTATTATTTTTGAACTTGCATTTTTTTTAGAGCTGTGAGTTTTATTTCCAGAAATAGAAATGGCTCAAAGTTAGCCACCCCAGTAGGGGTGACTGCCCACAAAGGCTGGAAGCCTGAAGCTCACTTCATCTTTCTCACAGCCCAGGTGCCCCAATCCTATTATTATTATTATTATTATTATTATTATTATTATTATTATTATATTTTCTTCATTTACATTTCAAATGCTACCCCCTTTCCCAGTTTCCTCTCCAAAACACGGGTGCTTCCATCTACAAACTAATGTCACCTTACGTTTTTACTAAGGGCATGTCTATATTCCAGCAAGGGGGATTAAAGGTACATGATGGATCTTGCATTCCAGCTAGACCACACAGAGCTGTTTGGGTATGACCACACAGAGTTAGAAGGTGGGTCTGATCCCTTGCCAGACAGCCATGTTGCTGGAATAAAATAGCTCTACTTACTGCTTCTCTCCCCTTCATGTTACCTATAGCCTACTTTCTTAAGATCCTTCTTCTTCTTCCCCACCATGGTCACCTTCTAGGTTTTTTTTCCCCCCACCCACAGATGCTCCAATTTAAACACAAATGTAAAAAAAAAAAAAAAAAAAAAAAGTTAAAACTAGAGTCCAGAAATGACTGAGAAAACACGGCATTTCTCTTTCTCATTCTGTGCTATGTGACTCAGTATAACATTTTCAAGTTCTACTGCCAATTAGTCTTACTTTTCTTGCTAGCTAAATAAATTGCTTGTGTAAATGTATTACATTTTCGAGAACCATTTTCAGTTAATGAACATCCAAGCTGTTTTTATTTCCTAACTATGGTATATAGAACAATGATAAACAGAGATAAACACTTATCTATGCAATAAAAATTAGAGTATGTTGGATATATCATGGGAAGTGACATAGCTAGGTCATATGGTAGACTGTTTCCTGTAACCACCACACTAAAATCCAGAGTGGCTACACTTGTGTAATGAATGAAATGCATGCTATATAGTCACTTATATGTCCATAGTAACCATAAATAGCCATGCTACAATCCACAGACCAAAAGAAACTAAGTAATAAAGAGGGCCCAAGGGTAGATGCATGAATCTCACTTAGATGAAAAAACAAAACAGTCATCAGAGGTGGATGGAGAGAGGGAACTGGATGGAAAAAGGAACTAGAAGGATGGTGATCAGGTTGGGGTGGGGGAAGGGGGAGAAAGATGGGGGTGTATCTCTGGGACTAGCTGGAGACCTGGGATTCCAGAGGCTCTAGGGAGTCTATGGGATTGACCATAGCTGAGACTCCTAACAGAGGGGGATACCGAGACTGAAGTGGTCAACTCCTGTACCATGTGGGACTTCTAAGGGAAGGAGGGGTACATCAACCCACCCACAAGACCTTAGACCAAAAATTTGCTCTGTCTACACAATATACAATGATAAAGATGAAGCAGAGGTTGAGGGACCAGCCAATCAACTTGAGTCGCACCTAATGCCAGAGAGCTAACCCCTGACACTATGATATTCTCCTATGCTTTCAAACAGGGGCCTAACATAGCTGTCTCCTTAGAGGCTTTATCCAGCTTTGTATGAAAACCAGAGGCCCCAAACCAAACACTAGATGGACCTGATAGAGTCTTGTGGAAGAGTGCAAATTAGAATTAAATAGGCTAGAGGCATCACAGATACCACAAAAAGATATACAGAGTCACCAATTCTGGGTTCATGGAGGTTCACAATGAGTGGATCATAGACCAAAGAGCATGAAGGGCAAAACCTAGGCCCTTTACACATTTGTAGCAGATGTGAAGCTTGCTCTTCATGTAGGTCCCCTATAAATTGGAGTGGGGACTGTGTCTGACTGTGTTACCTTAGATCCTCTTCTAGTAACTGGACTGCTTGGTTGGGTCTTAGTGGGAGAGGATGCACTTAGCCCTGCTGTCATCGGATGTCCCAGGACAGTGTGATACTCAAAGGGACCTTCCCCTTCTCTGAAGATAAAGGATTTAGGTAATGAGAATTATTAGTGAGGGTGGTCCTGGGGGAAAAAAGGGTCTTCAATCAGTATGTAAAGTGAATAAGTAAATAAATTAATGGGAAAAAAGTGCCTTTTAGACATGTAAAAATAACTTAGTCCAGATTCCGACTGCACTCAGTGGTGTACTGATAACAAGAACTCTGTGACATCACTCACTCAAGAAAACGAGACACAGTTCTAGGACCCCATGATGCCCACTGGACAGTATACAAGCAGAGAGCAAGAGCCATGTTCTTCTCTACATACCTATAGATATACCACCTTCATTTTTCCTGCAACTGGAGAGTCTCCCCCCGGATCCTGACTCTCAAATCAGAGACTTCTCTTAGAAACTGGACCTGGCCTTCCTTTGAGATACTCCACACAGTTGATCAGCCTTGGAGAGACAGGCTTAGGACCACAGCTAGGAATTAAGAGTGTGATCATTTTATGATGACTCTCAGCAATTACAATGTAACTTTTGTTACACCAATTACATGTGTCTATATCTTTGATCAAAACAAGCATGTCATGTCCTAACCACAAAGTCCATGGGTGCCCCTGTCCTCACATCCTCTCCTGCATTTGTTGTCTTGATTTTCAAGACATTTCCCTGATGTTTAAGGAGAGAACAGAGCAGCCAGCCAGTGTGACCACATGAAAGTCAAAAGTTCTGTACTATAAAGACCAATAAAACTCAGTCATGTGTAAAAGGACCCCACAGAGTGGAAGGAAAAAGTTATACATCAGATAGAGGATTTACAATTAACCAATACAATCTAAACACCAAGGAAATAAATGTGAGCTGAAAAAATTTTTTCTCAGAAAATAAACATTAATGTCTAAAAAATATTGTTTAAAGGGAATGCTTTAAATATTTTCTACAGGAACAGAGATTTTCCAAATGACCAAACAAAGCTTTTTTTTTTTTCCCTCAACTTCTACTTTATGTTAATGATCATCCCTTCAGTGACTTTGGTTCTTCCACAATAAACTTTTATGCCCCAGATATAACCATAAAACCCTTGGCTTTCTGCTGTCTCCTCTTCCCCTCTTGGTCACGATCTTCTGACATCCAGAGCCTTCCTGCCTGTGCCCAGTGCATCCCAGTCGCTGCTCTTTGGATTTCCTTCTCTGTCCCGACAAGGAGATTTTATTGTTGAGCTGCTCTTTGAAGAGACAATTTCCATGATTCTTTATCCTCTGGCCCATCCCTCTGTCTAGTAATAGATGTTGGCATTCTCTGAATATGCTAGTTCTGCTGAGTATTTCTGGAAAAGTTTTCACAGATACTATGAATTTCTCTCCAACTTCAAGCAAGCCATTGATGTAGAGTAATGCCCTTTCTTTAACTAACCATCCTTAGTCTACACATCAATTATTTCAAAGTTCTTCAAATGCTTCTTCTCCCATTTCAAACAGAGTGTGAAAAATATAATTTTCTAACATCACTTATAAATACAACCTTCTGTTTCCTTCCATCTTTATAGTCCTTTCACAAAAGAAGTGACCTTCTTTAGACCAGGGTTAATCCCTCTAAGCTATTCTAGGACTTTTAACTTCTCAGATTTATTTCCTCCTGCATTTTTTAACTTTGATATTTGAAATCCTATTTCCATATTTTAGGCAGCATTCAGATGTCCTTAATAATTACATTTAAATGAGCAAAACACTCTAATGACAGAAAACAAAAATAAAATAAAATAATATCTTTGTATCATTACTTCGGTTAAATAGAATTTTAAGAAGTTTTTGGAAATGCAAAGCAAGTTCAAAATGAAAAAGATGGAAAGTCACCTCATTCATACAACCGTAGTTAACATTTGTGGGGTTATTCTCCTTGTGCTTTTAGTAACTTTTCTTCCAGTGTTTTGGTATTTTATTATGTCTCAGAGCATAAGTTGTATGATTTACATTCACTATGGTTTCAATCAGCTATCACTTAAGAACAGTGGTCCAAAATGCTTGTTAGTATTGACAATTAAATAGTGGTTACTCAATATGTTCTTTCCTTAGTTATTAAAATATTGTTAATGTCCATTGTTTTATGTTTAGGCCCTGGCATTTAAATATGTCCTAGACAATTACTGTAAGAGCTGAGCACAATGGGCCATGGCTATGATGGTAAGAGAGGTCAGTAAATGAAGGTCATCCTACTTTATAATAGTGTACAGAACAGTCCCTGGCTATGTGACAATCTCTCTTGCAATAGCAAAACAAAGCAAAACAAAACAAAATAAAACATACTGTAAAAGTAGATCCCTTATTTTTAAAAATCCCTTGCTATCTGTTGTACTAATTTCTCCTTAAGTAACACACTGTATATTTTTGTTTCTTACTTTTAAAATATTTAGCCATGATGAAAGATTGATATTTAGATTTCATTTTTTTTTAAGTCTCTGGATTAGTAGTTTTCTAGGACACAAATTTGACATATACATAAAATAAGCACTCGAAGTAATTTTTTTCTTTTTTTTTAGCAGCCTTACTCATAGTAGCCAGAAGCTGGAAAGAACCCAGATGTCCCTCAACAGAGGAATGGATACAGAAATTGTGGTACATTTACACAGTGGAGTACTGTTCTGCTATTTAAAAAATGAATTTATGAAATTCTTGGGCAAATGGGTGTATCTGGAGTGAGGTAACCCAATCACAAAAGAAGTCATTGGATATGTGCTCACTGATAAGTGGATATTAGCCCAGAAACTTAGAATACCCAAGATACAATTTGCAAAACACATGAAAATCAAGATGGAAGACCAGTGTGAGGATACTTCATTCCTCCTTTGAATAGGAAACAAAATACCCATGAAAGGAGTTACAAAGACAAAGTTTAGAGCTAAGACAAAAGGATGGACCATCCAGAGACTACCCCACTTGGGACCCATCCCATAATCAGTCACTAAACTCAGACACTATCGCATAGGACAGCAAGAGTTTGCTGAAGGGACCCTGATATAGCTGTCTCATATGAGGCTATGCCAGTGCCTGGCAAATACAGAAGTGGATACTCACAGTCATCTATATGATGTAACACAGGGCCCACAATGGAGAAGCTAGACATAGAACTCCAGGAGCTGAAGGGGTCTGCAACCCTATAAGAGGAACAACAATATGAACTAACCAGAACCCCCAGAGCTAGTGTCTCTATCTGCATATGTAGCAGAAGCTGGCCTAGTCAGCCCTCATTGGAAAGAGAGCCCCTTGGTATTGCAATCTTTATATGCCCCAATACAGGGGAAGGCCCGGGCCAAGAGGTGGGAGTGGGTGGGCAGGGGAGCAGGGCGGGGGGGAGGGGCAAGGGAACTTTCAGAATAGCATTTGAAATGTAAATTAAGAAAATATCTAATAAAAAAATAAAAGAAGAAAATTCCATTCTTTTGTGAAATAGTCAAAATGTAAAACTTTACATAAATTTCTCTATAAGCACCTTCAGACTAATATATAAGATACATATGAAACATCATTAAATTTCATGTTTGACTTAAAAAAATTTTATTAGATATTTTCTTCCTTTACATTTCAAATGCTATCCCAAAATTTCCCTATACCCTCCCCCTGCCCTGCTCCCCTACCCACTCACTCCCACTTCTTGGCACTGAAGTTCCCCTGTACTGGGGCATATAAAGTTTGCTAGACCAAGGTGCCTCTCTTCCCAATGATGGCCAACTAGGCCATCTTCTGCTACATATGCAGCTAGAGACATGAGCTCTGAGGGTACTGATTAGTTCATATTGTTGTTCCACCTATAGGGTCGCAGACCACTTCAGCTCCTTGTGTACTTTCTCTAGCTTCTCCATTGGGGGCTCTGTGTTCCATCCTATGACATTTCATGTTTATTTTAAATGTTCCTTTACTTTTAATTAAGTATACAGGACAACTTTGTTTCTAGCTGGAACTCCAGAGGGTGGTGATGAAGAGAACATGAAGGTCTCTCTTATGCCATAACCTTCTGTTTAAAAAGTGAAAAACTTTAGCAGAGAATACAAAGTGTCTAACAAAGTGGGTTCACATAGCAAGGAAAGGCTGGCCTATGAAGACCCAAAGCACCACAGGACACAAAATACAAGATGGTGTAATATTCCAAGGATCAGGTTTATTACAGGAGTATGAATAACTACGGTCACATTTAAGTTGACAATTTTAATTCATTATATTGTACAGTTCTAACTTAGAGTAACGTCATAATAAATTCCAAATGTCATCATACTGAAGTGAGATCTGAATGTTAAAGTCTGCAAAAAAAAATTCTCAGAACCTCACTAAATTGTCAGGTAAGCTCAGGATAAGAAAATTTACTGATGTGAATGACGGTGTTCAAATGCTGTTGGAGCTTGTGCTCCTTTGCCACAACTTTGGTGACAGATTTATCAAACTCAATAAGCCTTCAAATCACAAACTGGGTGGAGTAAAACATGGAATTAGAAGCCCTTATTTGGATCCAGAGTGTTTCCAAGGCTCATGTGCTGATAGCTTGGGACCTAGCTAGTGGTACTAATGGGAGGTGATTTGAACTTCAGAAAATAGAGCTTAGTTGAAGGAAGTAGGTTAATAGGCTTATACGTGAAGGAAACTTTTTCATTATGGCTTCTACATTTCCTCTTAGGTGCCACTGAGTGAGAGGTCTTGTTACATCATGCCCTCAAACATAATTTTCCACAAATCTAGAACTAATTACACACATGAACCTTCAGAAACAGTGAACCAAAAGAAGTTTTCTCCCCATCTATGCTATTGTTTATCACTATTGTTTTTTCACTGTGAAAGAATGTATCTGACACAATAACAGTACCAAGGAAAAGTGAATATATGGACTAATCTATAGTTATTGAAAAATCAATAATCAATTACCTTGACGTGAAACAGACACAATATTTCCAAAATGTGGCAATAACTGGAATGAGAATTTGATTAACAAGATTTGAGCCAGGTGAATGGACTTATTTGAATATGAGACAAGATGTAGAGGAAATTTAATTCAGCAACATGGATTAAAATCCCTCGGACAAGGTCACATCCAAAGTCCTTCTAGGTCTCTGTAATCCAATTGGAATGTAAACATGCTACACACATTTAATTCCTCCAACTGGAATTCAGATATGCCCTTCATACACACACTTAATCCAAAACAATGAAGATAACAGTTTGTAGAAGGAAGAAGCTATGCTTGAAAGCGATGATAATTGAGGGGTAGACAAAGTGATGAATCAGAAAAAGATTTGACAGAATGAGTCAGAGATAGAATACACCCAACTTTGAGGAGTACAGGAAAGAGAGGCTACTTAAGAGCAGTCAGTGCAGGGAAAGAAAGACAGTTAAATAACCTGTGAAGTTGTAGATTGCAGTTATGTTTGTTAGAGTACAGTTGAGGTCCTACAATTCTGTTCCATTCCATTTAGCTCATGCAGTCAATGCAGTTCAGTTCATGGAATTTACAGGCAGTTTTTCCAAGCAGAGAAATTCAGTCAAAAGCCTAGAAAAGCCAGTTTGAATCAGTCAGCTTGGAGAAGTGTTTGAGCCAGAACAGCTGAGTTGAACCCGCCTGCCAGAGTTCCAAAAGATTAGAAAGGATGAGCTCATTCAGCAGCAAGCCTCCAACATGAGAATTGCATTTAGGGAATAAAAGTTATTTTTCCCAACAAAGTATCTACCCTAGTTAGTAAATCTCTTCCGTTAATAAATACCATCTGCTTTCAAAGAAACCAAGAAATGCTAGTAAATAGCACAGAAACTAAAAGTATTTTCTAAATTTGTAGGAAATATACCACATTTAGAGTTTGGAATGCTTATCAGGTTCAAATTAGGGTGGATTATTTGATTTTATTGTGTAGTTGTCTTTCATACTGGTTACTACAAATGAGAGATAAAGCCCTAATAAGCATGAAAGACTAGATCCTGACTTCTCATGGACTTCTCATGACTCGAAGGAAAGGCACCAATTAGACCGACATTACCCTGTGTCCATGCTGGGGTCAGTTACTGTGAATGCACAAATGTGCTGTGACCAGTTACTAAGAGCACTGACAGTTTGAATCAAGTAAAGTTATAATCATCATGTCTTTACCAGGAACTCCTGTGCATTCTCTTTATTACCCTGCTTCTCAGTATGATTTGCTTAGTATTGAGATTCTAGTTATTTTGGTTGTTTCTGTGGCTTTTATGTTGTCTTTTCATTTTTTCAAAAAGAAAAGAGAAGAAAATGCAATCTTTAGGACAAACAAATACTGAAATTAAAAGGAAAGTGTACCTGTAGATGTGAGTCAGTGCCCACCCCCCAAATGAATCCTGGGTGTGGTCCATAGTAAATTCCAGCTAGGAAGTTATGCACAATGCAAATAGGATACTGTTGTTAATTCAAGAGGATTTTAAAAGCAAGACAATTAAAAATATGCTTTCCTCATGACCATGCTAGGTTTTACACACAAAAATTCAACAAATAAATACGTGATGTGTAGTTCAGTACTAACAACATAAACACATTGCTCTCTATGAGTTAAGATCCAAATTTGATTAACACAAGAACTGATGTACTAAGGAAAGAAAATATGAAAGTAAACACAACAACTTTTACATAATATTAGCAAGGGAACATTATTGGCTCAGTGAGATTATCACTTTGCAAACATGCTTCGCAACCAAGCCTGCTGGCCTAAATTTGACATTAAAGCAGAAGGAGGGAATTGATTCTTGTAAATATTCATTTGGATTCCATAACTTTAATGTTACATGCCCCTTATTATCTCTATCTATCTATCTATCTATCTATCTATCTATCTATCTATCTATCTATCTCTATATTATTTATATCTATCTATTAATAAATATGAATAAACATATATTTACAAATATTTTAAAAAATTAAGTCTATAAATAGTAGTGTTCCTCCTAGAACAGGGAACAGAATAATCACAATAGCTAAAGGGAGGGAGGGAACTGGGATGGAGAGAGGAGGGCAAATGGAAAATAGGGGGAGGGCAGGAACATGTTTTGGAAGGGACAGGAGAAAAGTAGAGAGGATTAGGAAATTAAATAGAAACATGTACCAGAGGAGAATGGGGATCTGGGGGTAGCCACTAGAAAATCCCAGACTCCAGGGAAGCAAGAGGCTTCCAGGAACTGATGGAGATGACTTTAGCTGAAATACCCATCAAAGGGGAGATACCATTTGTAGGGGCTACCTCCAATAGATAGGCACAGCCACCAGTAGAGGTATGGGCCACCCACTCATCTCAAAAATTTCAAGCCAGAAATGTTCCTGTCCACAGGAAAGACAGGGACAAAAAATGGAACCAAGAGTGAAGGAAAAACCATCCAGACACTGCCACACCTAAAATCTGCCAACACAAAAACCTCACACTATTGCTGATGCCAAGAATTGCTTGCTGGCAGGAGCCAGATATGGCTGTTCCCTGAGAGGTTCTACCAGCACATGAGCAATCCAGATGTGGATACTTAGAAACAACATTGGATTGCGCTCAGGGACCCCAGTGGAAGAGCTAGGGTAAGAACTGAAGGAGCTGAAGGGTATTGCAACCTCATAAGAGAAGAATATCAACTAACTGGACCACTCAGAGCTCCCAGGGACTAAATCACCATCCAAAGAGGATACATGGAGGGAGCCAGTACTCCAGATACATATGTAGTAGGGGATGGCCTTATCATGTCGCCTATACCCTAGAAAGTTCTCTACCTGACCCTACCTGCCCTTGGGAGTTGGGGGTGAGTTGGTGCAGAGTCAATGACACACAATCCAGGAGCAGGTGAGAAAAGCTGCAGCCAGCTCATCTGAGCAGTGCTGCAAGCTCCTTTGATACCCTCCACCCACACCACCATTAGTCCAAGAAAGTGTCTATTCTAAACAGTAGTTCCCGATTGACTGGCATTATTTGCACCAGCGATCTTTATTCTCTCTGGAAGTCCTCAATTAGATCCTCTTTCAGAAATGTTGGTGTCACAGGCAGTCCTCAATTAGGTCCTCTTGCAGGAGATGCTTTCACAGTTGCAAGGCCCCCAGCATTCACATAGAAGTAGCCCTATGTGGCTGTTCCTGCTACATTATATGACATCAATTGGAGGGAGGCTAGATTTCTCCACCTTAAGGGGATACTAAGAATTGTGAGGCAGGAGTCAGTGAATGAGTCCAGAGCACCCTCATAGAGGGAAAGAGTAGAGAGTAGAAGGGAGAGGGGAGAGGAGGTATGGAATGAGGGGTGTTACTGGAGGGGTAATTGGGAAGGGGATATTATTTGAAATATAAATGAATAAAATGATAAAAAAGGAAATACTCTTTCTACACTATTCATTTTGTTGTTAAGATGCCAAATCTTTGGCAGTCCAGTTTCACTGAGGAGGGTTGTCCAGTAGGCAAGTAATCAATTAGCAGACTTTTCCCTGAGGAAGTAAAACTTACTTTTCCTGGGGTGGCAGAAAAAAAGTGGGAAAATATACACATACACACAAAAACCACAACCATACACACATATACAAACATATATGCACACATATGCACACACACATATATGCAGATACACACACAAGCATACATACACAAGCACACATACACATAGAAACACACAGATAGATAGACACAAAAAAACCACAACCATATACACATACACAGATACTCATAGAAACACACAGACATATACACACAAAAAGGTACAACCATACACACATACATAATCACATATGCACACATATACAGATACACAAACAAACATATATACACACATAAGCACACATACACACATAAGAACACATACATACATATACACATCTACCCACAAACACATTCATACACCCACAACATACAAACACACACACACACACACTCTTGGTGAATGAAGCAAGGTTCCACAAGCTACAAGATCTTTATTTCTTCTTATATATATTCCAGCAAAGTCTTTCAAGCAATATAAAAATTATAATGTGGTTACATTTCAATTTTTCTTTAAGTGAATAATTGCAATGAGTAATAAAAAATTCCAGCATGTTCTCTAATGCCTTTACATGCTTAAATATTTTATGTAATACAGGTAAAAAATAAATTATTCCCATTATCCCACATGCAATAGTATCTAAGCAACTTGTGATAAATTAACAAAGTGCAAGAAAGCAAGATATTTTTCAGCCAGTTTCTCAAATGGCAAGTTGCAGTTTGAGGTGACAAAGAAGAGATGAATTATTTTATTATTTATCTTAAATTATTTATCTCAAAAATATTGTAAAAGCATCACAAATTTAAAATTTTTTATGTAAAGTAATCATTTTTACCTTAAACCCTCAGAGTGCACACATACTCACCAACTATTTTTTATTAAATCATATCAGGAAGCCAAGGGCAAAGATGGGCACAAGAAATTAATCATCTTCTTGATTACCAGCACAGGCATAGCAAGAAAGGCGGGTCAGTACTAGTTAGGTGGCCATTGTTCTTGTTCTGACTTTATAAAATCCCTTACTAACAAAAGTGGGCCTTTCTTAACATTAAATTGTTTCCCAAGATGTTCTACATTAAAGCCACTAACAAAAACATTTTAACCTAACCTTACTAACAATATTCATCTCTAAGGCCTCTCTAAGAGTGGTGGTTAAATCGTTAATCTGCACCAGCAGCAATATTTGGAAAAGATCAATCTCTGTTATCGTAAGTGCTAGTGACACTACTGAGTGAGCAGCTGGAAAGCCTTTAGAGTTTTCACTCAGTTTCATGCAATCTTTATGAGGGATGAATGAACATGAGGGAGACAAGCATAAAGAAGTTCCTCAACAGCAGAAAGTCTTCAGGACACAGTCCTCGGGGCTCTGCCCATATGTGGCACACGATGGATGACTGAGCTAACCAGTGGGCTGCATTCAAGGAGTGCTAAAGGTATTCTTGCTGTTCTTGCAAAGCTCCTAGCAGTAGAATGCAAAGGAATAAAACAAAAAGAGTACACTTTCAACCTCAATGAAATGGTGAGGTCTCTAAGTTTTAAAACTTAGGTCTAACTTTTGCAGTACAAGTTTCCAGGACAGTTATGCAGCAAGAGAGAATCTATACTGATCCAAACAGGTGTTAGTGGAATTAAGATAATCATAGATAAACATTTTTTTCAATGAAATTGAGTACACACAATGAAATGATTACAAACTTCTCTTGTAGATACAAAACCAGGACATGCTTCTTCACCATTGGAACTGTCCTGATTCTGGAAAGGCAAGTCATTCCTTGGAACCTGGCACATTGTGGAGACCATTCAAGCCAAGGCCATTTTCAGAGCTACTAGCTTGGTGCCTCAAGAGACTATTCAAGCCAAGGCCATTTTCAGAGCTACTAGCTACATGCCTCACCAGCCTAGGTTACAGAATACACAGATTTATAGTCAGATTTTCTTCTGTGTGTTTTAAGTGTGTTGTTTTAGGTTAACTATGACCATAATCTGTGGATTTTGAGTGAAGCAGGTTACCCTCTTTGTTATGGTGTTAGGTTTCCTTCATTCATGTGAAAAGCAGAATAAGATAAAAAGATTGTCCTCCTTTAAATAAAACAGAAATTTCTAAAGACCCCTTTTGCCTGAAAATATAACCACATCTCTCTGAGGTCTCCAGTCTGTACATCCACCCTGAAGATTTTGGACTCGCTGGGCTCTGTGACTGCTTGGTTTAGTTTTTTATAATGAATTTTCTTTATATGAACACCTATCCTACTGTTTTTGCTTTTCTAGACAATTCCAACACATGCTACACACATGCTTCGTCCTCTCTGACTCCACGAACCAAGGTTAAAAACAATATCCAGACTAACAAGGCATCCCTGTCATCTAGTGCTTGCTCCGGGCCTCTCATGAGCTGGGCTAAGGCATTCCTGTCATCCAGTGCTTGCTCTGGGCCTCTCATGAGCTGGGCTAAGGCATCCCTGTCATCCAGTGCTTGCTCCGGGCCTCTCATGAGTTGGGCTAAGACTGCACTTGGCTTGTCCTGGACTCTCACTACTTTCTGTGCTAATTTCAAATTCTTTTTATTTTTCACATATATTGTTTCATACAGAATGTTTAGTGTCCCCAACTTACTTGGCAATATGCTTAGAATGAAGTAAGTATATTTATATACTCCTACTATAGGAGTAGTTTGAAAAAAAAAAAACAGGTAATGAAATCAGATCATTTATTGTTTAGCTATTGATTAATATAGAATGGCTGATGGTAACTACAAGAAAAATTATATTTGACGTTTCATGATGATCCACTTTTAAATGTAGTTACATGTGGAGAGTTAGGCAGACTATACTCTCTGTGGAGTAAGTGAGCATGTAAACTTGTAGTATCAACTGTTTATGAAGGCAGTTTAAATAAAGAGATCAAAAGCTATTGCTTAGCAACGTTGACTACCAGACTCATATATATATATATATATATATATATATATATATATATATTTTAAAATCTTACATCAAATGACAAACAATTGCAAACTAAGTGTGAAAATTAAAGTGTCTCTGGTTATATCTAGGAAATTCTCCAGCTGGTAGGCCATGGGAGCCAAAACTTTCTTTTTCCAAGGAAGAAAAATCTGCTATTCTAAATCGAGGGCTGCTTTGTAAACCAAAACTATTACACATAGTAGAATGATACACAGTATATGCTGAGGATTTTCTGAATTTCTCTGAAGTATCCAACATTTTAGGGACTCCTGAAGAACCATCTGAAATAAAGCCTCTAAAGATTTCTCTGAGATAAAGCTCTGTCCTCTCTAACCTCCTCAGACAGAGCTCGCCTTCTTCTCTACCAGCAAAGCAATATTTAGGGAAATATTTCAACATAAACCCACTGAGTACAACCTATGAAAGGAACTGAGCTCTGAACGGCCTTGGCATTATGAACCAGGGGCTAGGGATGTCAGGAGCTAAGGGCAGTATTGATTTAAAGCCCTAGAACACAAAATACAAGATTCCAGCAGTTTAAAATTATGAAGCAAGGGCTATATTGAACCAGAGAATACTACAGCAGATAATGGGGGAACCAATATAAGACCTACTTGTTTCACCTCACAGAGAAGACCCACACAGTGACTGTACTGTACAGTGTACACAGACTATGCAGTACTTATCAAGGTCACAGGACTATGCTGGTAAAAGCATCCCCAGTATCACTAAGAAATTCATTGATAGTTTTAGTTACTAAGCCAAGCATGATAATGAGAAAGGCTGTAGAGATGAGATTTCAAAACTCTATAATATACTAGGGATTCAGAAACTCTGGAAAAAGAACCAGCAGAATCTGAATTATAATTTTTTTTTTTTTACCTGCAGGGAGCCCTTAGGATACTTAGTAGAACATGGTATACCCAGGGTAAAAAAGAATGAGTGTGAGGAATAAACCTACTACTCATGGTACATGAGCAACAAGTGTACATCTCAAAGTGTGAAAGGTGATTGTCTTGACATGAAGTGTCGTAATGGTCACAGTTTCTATACCTAAGCAAGTATTTATACATGGAGCTCACTGATTAGAAATATAACTGGCTCCCTCAAAGAATCTTGCGATCATGTGGAAAATTATATGGGTGTGCACAAACGTGTATAATGAGTGTATATACATTCCAGATTCTTATCTATACTTGTTAATATCCAAGTAAAGGGAAAGTGGTCACCATAGCCTCAAATCCAAAGTGGCTTTTATTCCTGGGGTGGTATAAACACATGTCTACTCGCCCATATAGGGAATCAATGAAAGACTGGGGTGGTATGAGCACATGTCTACTCGCCCAATAGGGAGCCAATGACAGACTGAAGCAAGGATACCACCACAGTTCAAATTTGATGAACTAACTGATTTTACTGAGGTTACTTACAAGAATGTGGGTGAAGGGTTCACATACAATAGCAGAAATGAGTCAAAGATAAATGCATCACTAAGAGCCACCCCCGTGTGGCTGATAACTCACAAAGCTGGGAACCTGGAGGGTCCAGCACAACCTAGGGTCAGTATAAAGGGTGGAGAATGTCTTCTTCAGGTAGTTAAATTCCTCTGTGCTGCTTCCAGACAACTTTGTCAACCTCTGCTTCTTTTAGGCTATCCAGCTGCTCCAGAGCTCTTTGAGAGTACCTCTGCTTTTCTAAGAGTGTCTTTCATCATCCTTACTGTGTCTATAGATATGGATTGAGTAAATGAATAAAATCGGTTCCCATGACTTCTTGGTGCTATTGAGTTATTTCCTGACGTTAGAGTTTCTCTGGGGCAAAAAAGACCTTTCCCTAGAATAACCTCATGTTTTTACCTCCTATCCTGGATCTTAATCAGCTTCTTCTTTAATATTATATTACAATACTAGGCTATTATTTCATTTCATTACCATCAATTCATTTACAAAATAATGTGTTTCTTTATGACATTTCATACGTACAGACAATGTGTTTTGATGTTCAGTCTCCCTGTCCTATCTTGCTTCCCCTCCCACTGTTCCCCTTCCCCTTCCCCTATCTCATCTACCTTCATGCATTAGCAATGTTGGCTTTTCTCATAACTATTGTTAATATGCCTACATATATGTAAATAGACAAATACAACCAGATGAGTGCTCATAGCTACATGATTTTCGGCCTGCCCAATTTGACTGGATAGTCCATCAGAGGGTCCCTTGCTGGAGAAGACTGATTCTTCCTCTCTATTAAGTATTTATAGCTATTAAGTACTTATAGTTCTTCAAGGGTTGGGCCTGCCCTATCCAAATCAGCATGTAAACAGGAGTTACATGTTCAGGCAGCCAAGCCATCAGGGTGATAACCTAGATGTATTGTCTGTTAAAATAGCCTTTCCTGAATATAAGCCTCACCTGGCTCTGCAGGTTAAGACATGTGTAGAAAAATCCTAGTGACCTTAGTTCAATCTTGAGAAATCACTTATGGGTGAAGAAAATTAACTCTAGAGTTGTCCTTTGGCCTCCACATGTGCACACTGGCAAGCATACTTACATATCACATGTGCATGCACACACACATGCGCACACACACACACACACACACACACACACACACACACACACACACATATATACACACAGACACCTATAATATAAAGTAATTCTAACACAGACTGTAGAGGACAAAATAAGCCATTGAAAATGTCACTTTAAACGCAGACATTCCAGATATGTGCAATTCTGGGATCCAACTGTAAAACAGAAAATAGATATTGAAATGCATGCTCTTTTCTCAAGTTATCAGCCTACAACTTCAAAAAGTCACATCACAAAATGTGTAAAAATGTTGTGGCAAATGGCGATTTTAACATGTAGTATTTAGTGCTGGTATGAAAAAGTCTCCCCCCCCCCCCTTAGAAGTAGAAGCTTTTGAGCCATTATCTAATTTTTTACATTAAGCATGTCCCATAATAGTATCTATATGAGAAAGACAGTTTTAATATAGTCAAAGATATTTGATTTCAAGTCATGCAATGTTCTTAGTAGAATGCATATGAAATAAAATAATAAATACCAGGCATTTTTATTATACTCTGGACAATTAAATGGCAGCTTTCTTTAAGGCTTCAAGTATTTAATCCCATATTCATGAGCTTTCCTATTATCAACATCATCATCACCATCATCATCATCAACATCAACATCAACAACATCATCGTTGTCATCCTCATGTGTGTATTATTTTAAGTAAAATAATTTTTTCAAATATATTTTATCTGGAAAACCTACAAGATCATGCTACCCAACTGTAAGACAAAATGCATATGAAAAGGTAGAATTTGAGGAACCAGAATTTGATTATTTTTAAAGAATAATTCTTGCCCACCTATAAGAAAAAAAACAATTGCCCCTGAGAGTAAACTTGCCTGTATATCATCCTACTTCTCATTTGTCCATGAAATGACAAATAATAAGGCAAATAATTAAGTAAATCTGAAACTACCCCTTCTCTATTTTTTGTTTGTTTGTTTGTTTTGTTTTGTTTTTCAAGACAGGGTTTTTTTTTGTGTAGCCCTGGCTGTCCTGGAACTCACTTTGTAAACCAGGCTGGCCTCAAACTCAGAAATCCACTTGCCTCTGCCTCCCAAGTGCTGGGATTAAAGGTGTGCTGCCACCATGCCTGGCTATTTTTTGTTTGTTTTGTTTTGTATTAAGTTAGAATTTGCACTTCCTTAGGTCCCTGCAAGCTCTTCCTGGCCTCCCTTCCCCCGCTTTATCCTTGTGATCCACAGCAATAGAATTCTGAGGAAAGAAAATAACATAGTGAAAACAGCATACATAAGAGAAGTTGGGTAGATTCAAGGAGGAGGACAAGCAAGGCCAGAAAGAGTATTGACCAATTTACAGGTTTTAAAAGCTCTTTACAAAGTCTCTAGGACAGACCATTTCCTTAAGGGGTATCTTCTCCAGGAGATTAACAGATCTGTTTGGATCAACTATTATTATTCAATGTGTCATTCATGTGGTTTTTTTTTTTTTTAGCTAGATACCAATCTTATAAGCTTTGGGGCTGTACTACAAATTATTGTTTTTTAAACTGAGAGCTATAACTCACATCCTGTTCTTATGAATGGCGGTGTCCTCCAGATACGGTCCTTGGTTTTACAGTCTGTTGATTGTAAAAGAGTGGTCCAGCCTTAAAGTATAAAGGGCTTTCACAAAGGCTGCAAAGTTGACATAGGGGAAAATCTTATACCGTATAATAAAACTGTTGCATTCTGCCTTAAGTTGACTTAGTCGCTATTCTCAGAATGATAATTGAAATGTCCTGTACACCATTTCAAAGCACATGGTTCTGGAGCTGAGGACAAGCCATTCGGAGGTTCTCTCCTTTTAACTGTTGTTGCAGTGTGGGGGGGTCCTTGTAAACCTGATGTGCTCGAATATTAGTCTCCAAGTTCATGTTGGTTTGATTTGAATTGAAATGAAAACACTGGTAGTAGCTTGATGTGGTAGTTTTAATGAAAGTGGTCCAGATGAGTTCATAGGGATTGACATTATTGGAGGTTCAGCCTTAGTGGAGTAGGTATGGCCTTCTGGGAGGAAGTGTTTCACAAGGGGTGGCCTCTGAGGTTTGAGATGCTCAAACCTGGCCCAGTGTCACTCTCCCTTCCTACTTTTTTTGGCTCCAGATATAGAAATTTCATTTACTTCTCTAGCACCATGTTTGTCTGAGTGAGGCAGTGCTTTTTGCCATGATGGCAACGAACTAAACCTCTGAAATGTATGTCAGCCCGAATTAATGCTTTCCTCTATAAATGTTGCTGTGGTCATAGCCTCTATACACAGTGATAAGACCCTAACCAAGGCACTCAGATTCCATTATGGACTGGTGTCTTTATAAGAATAGGAAGAGAAACCTGAGCCCACACATACCTTGTGTGCTTCCTCCTGCTTGTGATGAAATCAGAAGCCATCACTAGATAATGAAAGTTTCAAGTGGGTCTCCCCAGCTTTAGCACTATAAGAAATGTTTCTTGGGGAATTGCCAAATTATATTTCCATTGCATAAAAAAAAATCCAATTAATACATTTTTTTTGTCATTTAGGATTAGGAACATTTATCTAGGCAGATATTATAAAATGAATATGTGCTTAAGAAATATTTATTTATTGGAAACAGCTATATTATTTTAAGTAAATACTCCTTGACCCCATAATTGTGTTGGCACCAGGTGTGTGGACTTTGAAATAGGAAAATCTGTTTGTCTGGAATGTCTCATATTTGAGATGTTACTTCCAAAGTGGTTTTCTGATGTATGTTATAACTCATTTTTTATTCTCGGCTTCAACTCATGTGTTTTGCTCATATCTTTATAAAAATGGTCTTCATTCTATTGTCATGTAAAAGAAAACAGCTGCCCTAAACATATGGCAGATCTCATCTGAAGGAAATAAGAAAAGACTTGCAGGACAGATTTAGTTAGTTTTCCAAATATTTCCCATCAGATATGTATATTGTTTTAAGGTCAAGTTTTCATTCTTTCCAAGATTTAATTATGGTGGATAAATTATCAAGATATCAATTATTTTTTAAAAAAATAAACCTTCCTCCTTAGTGCCTTGTTTCGCACTACATTTTCTTTCAGGTTATAGTATGAATTGAGACAGTGGGTTCTGAATTCTTTATTTCTGAATATAATCCACATCATCTTTAAAAGGAAGCT
This sequence comes from Mus minutoides, assembly GCA_902729485.2. Taxonomy (NCBI): domain Eukaryota; kingdom Metazoa; phylum Chordata; class Mammalia; order Rodentia; family Muridae; genus Mus; species Mus minutoides. Next base: position 224,387 of record LR750762.1, read on the forward strand.
CTGTGCATTTCCTGAGTACTGTTATAAGGTGTACCCTTCCATCCCTGTCATGAGCCACAAATGACAGGATGACCAGAGGAACATAGAACAGACTTAGGTAAGCAGTATTACATTGTTGGCTTCCAAAAAGGAGGACATAAAAATTCAAAGAAAATGTCTTACTTGTGTTCTAGTTCAGTGCAAAATGGCAGCCATAACTCTTCCTGACAAAAGACATAATGGAATGTTAACATATTGGGAGGGTAGCACAATTATTCCAGATTCTTCATGAACTGTAGACTTCTTATTCTTTTCCCCCAATTATCTGGCACAATACTTTAGACTATGGAGTGCTAAGAATAAAGGAGTGTGATCTTCCCAGAATGTCTGCCTTGCTTTGTAGAAAAAGGTTCCATGTTTCTAGGACCCATTTAATGGAAGAATGATTCTAATTTCTCTCATTCCTTTGAGAGAAGAGGAAAGCAGGTGAAAGGGTTGCTGGGCAGTAGAAGGGAGTTGAGACAACTTTATTTCTGATACATCCTCTGATGACTTCTACTGACCTTCAGTTCAAAGTCCTTTGCACTCTGAGTAGCATTATTTACAATTTAGTTGTTCTAAGACCTAGCATGGGTAGTGTATCCTGGAGTTTAAAAGCCTTGACCAAAAAACATTCCATTAACACTAAAAGTCAATGCACTTAACATAAGGACTGAAGGTGACTCTTCACTCCATGGTGAGATAAAAGAACTTTTCTACCATCCCTGTAGGCATGGGACTGAATGAACTATTGGCCAACTGAGTTTTATCTTTGAAAAGATAAAACACCAATAGAGAAAGAATTAGCCAGAGCTGAATTTTAGCTTGGTAGTTCAGCTGAGAAAAAAAAAAAAAAAAAAAAAAAAAAAAAAAAAAAAAAGTCCCTTACAGTAAGTGGTGGGGGGGGGGGGAAGATTAGTAATAACAACCAAACCAAAACAAACAAAGCGACTGAAAGCACAGCGATTTTCACCATGGGGCTTAGTAAACTGCATCATTTTGAATTCTCCAATTATGCTTGCTCACTGCACTTAGGTGAAGAAAAAGCACAAAAGCGATTCTGTGTTCTTTATTGCTTCAAATGACCCAGCTCAAAGAGAGGTGGCCAACCACTGTGTTCCATGTCACTACACCCTGACCCTTTACAACCCATTGTGAATAATTTCTAACCCTGGACTTCAGTACACATGTTCATTTGTCCAAATCATTTGCTCAATTGAAATAAAAATATAGCATTTATAAGAGTTGTAAGTGGGTTGTACAAAATCGGCACAGGAATACACATAAATTTATTTCTTAAAAATTCCTTTTTTAAAAAAATGCATTTACTTGTAAATATTGAAATAACATTATGTAGCTAACACTTAATTTACCAATATTATTGATAAAGATTGAAGGATTACCATTTAAATTGAATTGGTTGTGTTTAACTGTGAGAAACCAATTAAGCTAGGAAAATACATAAATACTACAAACAGATATCAGAATGTCTATAATAAAACAACAATGCATACACTCATAAGATCCCAAAGAGCAATGTTTTTCTATAGTGAATTGTTGCAATGTATCAGTGTAATGTAATTTAATATAATGTATCAATAAATGTAGTATTAATGACCATAATTACACAGAACTTTTAATGGCAAAATTTCTGAATAAAATGCATATTAAATTTACTTAAAACTAGCACCTAGAGTACTGGTTAGACATTTCATTATCTCACTGTTGGGACATTCCAGTTTTCAATGGACTTCCAATGAAATGGACCACTGATCTAATAGCTATTGAAGACTATGTACTGAAGAATACATGATCTCTGTTAGTAACAGGAAGAACTCAATATGTGGGTTATGTTTATTAATTCAGTTGTAAAAGTATAATTATATAAATTATTTAATGAGTAATAATATAAGACCTCATTATTCACATATGAATCTGTTTCAAATTGCTGAATTCATAAATTAGAGAAATTGTCACTAATAACAGGTAATTTTAAAAATAATATAAGTATGTACACAATACATATTATAATTTGTCACTGTTCAAATCATTCTCATAATTTTATATAAGTATATTTTGATTACATTTATTGTCTCTTTCGCTCTCTCTCTCTCTCACTCTGTATGTGTTTGTATGTGTGTATTTATTTCCTTTACCTGTTTAATTGTATTTTCTCATATATCTTTAAGAGAGTTATTCATTTCCTCTTTAAAGGCCTCTATCATCTCTATAAAATTGGACTCAAGATCATTGTTCATTGTGTGTGTGTGTGTGTGTGTGTGTGTGTGTGTGTGTTTCAGTTGTGTTGGGATGTCCAGGACTTGCTATAGTGGGGTAGCTATACTGTGTAGGTGTCATTTTGGCCAGTCTCTTGTTGATTGTGTCCTCTTGAGAGCCTTTAGTCATTTGGTCCCTGGATATTCTTGTATGTATTGAGCAGGTTTGAACCTTGACGATACTGGTATGACAGGATTCTGTTGTGTATCCTTGGGCTGTATGGTACAGGACCTACAGTTCTGTATGATTCAAGAGCCACAGGTCTAATGAAGGTGGACAGAGAGTTGGCAGAAGAATGGAGCTAGCTGCTCAGAGCTGCTTGGCTTACCCTAGAGGGCTCAGAAAGCAGGGAAGATGTACGTGGGACGAGAAGCTTACCTGTATGGTTCAGGAGTCTGGTGGAGATAGAAGTGGAGGAGAGGTGGTAGGAAAATTAAAATCCCCTTGGGATGTTAGGCTATTTGGAGCCCACTATGTATTTATTATCACATAGAGAATAAAGATTTAATCTTGAATATATACATGTACATGTCACTCTGTCTCTATATCTCTGACTTCTCTCATGTGGGTGTGCATATGTGTGTGTGCATTTTGTCTCTGTGCGTGAACAAAAATTTATAACAAAGAATTATATGAGAAAAAAGTATAATTATAGCAAAAATATGGAAAACAGTAAATTAGAATAACCCATATATATCAAGATGCCTTAATAAAATATTTTTCTCTGTATGTTAATGTAAAATATAATAGAAACAAATTTTAGCATGTACATTGTAAATTGAGAGCCATCTTCTGAAACTGGACACTAATTTGGTTCCCACACAACCTGAAACCATTTCCCCATATTAATTTTATCTTGTTTTAAGTTTATCTCAATAAAAAAGTAGATAAAAACTATCTTCTCACTTCAAGATCATTATGGCAGTATTGCATACTCTTCTAAAATATAATTATTCACCTACTTATAGGGTTTGGTTTTTATTAAAATACTAAGCCCCCTAATAATTCACATCATTAAAAAGTGATATACTTTGACAATAAATTGAAACCTGAAAATATTTGTTGTTTCAATATGTTAGTTGTACACTTTAATTGGCCTCAAAGTGAACAATTGATAGAATTAATGTTCTTGTTTGGTAAACAAGGCAACCTTGCTGTTCCAGTAGATGCCATGTTTTACCAAGACTAGACCTTTATAATTCATAGTGAGACAAATAGATTATTGGGGTCAAAAGTGAAGCAAGCTCAACATTAGTGAAAAACTGCAACATGTTCAGACTTGTCAGGGACTCACTTGGTGAATTTTAGTCTAGTACAACAAATTTTATAACCTTACAAGTATATAAATGTGTTCAGGTAAAGTATTTACCTTTAATATCAAATCACAGCTTGTTGAGAAATTACAGAATGATACATTTTCTATATTTTCTATTGCTTTGCCTGAACACAGTATTTAATGTTTTTTGGTTCATCAGAAACACTATTCTAAACACTAGTTTATTTGTGTTGAGTTATGATTAAAGAATGATCACTAGGGATTTAAGTGGAGTTATCATCACTTAATGGCCCACACTGGAGCTTTTTTAAAAAATCCCTGTATACACTAGGAAAAATACATATGTTTAGGGATCATTTATATCCAAGACAATAAAATAGGCCCAGAAGGGATTTGGAAATAAATAAGACATACTTAAATTCAGTAAACTTATGCACTGTTTGAAAGGATATAAGACTTCAACACAGGCAAAAAGCAATTCACAAACCAATATTTCATGAAGCCATTTATATAAAATAGCTATAGTAGAAAATACTCTGAGTCTTAAGCCGCAATGTAGAATAGAAAGGGAAAAGAAAACAAAATTTTACAAATTTGAAATTTAATTATATATGAATATAAACTGCCAAAAGAGTTAAGTGAAAGGTAGGTAATGAGAAAAAATAAGAGTTTAAATAGGGAATCATCTAATAACCAAAATTTAAAAATTGATAAATACCAAAAAAAAAGTGCAAAAGAAGGTAATGTTAAGTCAAAGTCAATTTGAGAAGAGCTAATATTAGTTCTTAGCTGTAAGGCACCACAGAATGAGTGTAATCTGGAAAACGACACATATTAGTTACCTTCCTTACTGCTGTGCAAAAATACCTGATCTAAAACAGTGTATGGAGCGATGCTTCATATTGAGACATGGTTTGGGAGGTATGTATCTGTGTTATGATGTGGAAACATGGTGATTGGAACACATTGGCTCAAAATGCTTAGATCACATTGTGGTGCTATGCTCCTATTCTGAGAACTTAGAACACAATAGAAGTTGATATGACTTATAGGGCCTAATTCTCATGACAAACTTCACCCAAGTGGTTGACACACTCCAAATACCCCATAAAATTCCGAAGGAGCATCACCTACTAAAGACCAATTATTCAAAGAAACATATCTTGGTATACATTTTGCATTTAAATCATAATGGGGGCATTTTAGTGAGTAGAAGGTATTTAGCAAACTTCAATTTTATGAAGATGATTGGATGTCAGGAAACACACCAAAGATTACAGATCAGTATCAGGAATGCAGAAGAGATTAATGGAGTTTACCAGTGTGTTAAATATTGTCAATAATCTTCATAGGTTATCATTTAAGAAAGTCTCATTAATACTAATATACAACATATACATTTATTGTGAAAGTTAAACAAGAAAATCAGAGAAAAATATAAGTTTGCTCACAAAAATCACTAACAATTAATAAACACACTTAGTAATTTTGTTATTTAATATAACAATAACAAATTAATAATTATAATGCAATAATGGCACTCAAAAGCTTAATTCTTATAGTATGTCTCTGTTATTTATAACAAAGTATGGGGCAACTTAAAAGACAAAAGATTTATTTTGTCTCATAATTTCAGTCTATGATAGAAAGGAATTAGAGTGACTCCTCATGGTGGTAAGAATGAATGATGAAGGCTGTTCTAATTATAATAGAACAGAAAGAGAGGATATTAAGAGAAATAAGCATAGATATAACCATGATAAGCATAATTATGTTGACCTATTTGTAAAACAAGTCCCAACTTCCTAAGGGTTATAAAACTTCCAAAATATATGGCCACTAAATGAGAAAGAAGTATCAAAAATCTGGACTCTACAAATAGTGTATATTATTACTATGCCCTTGGTTGTCTCTCAGAACTTGAAATAAAACCTAACTGCTGAAAATACCTCACACTTCAGACACAGGTATTGGAGGAACAGATGGAATTGAGCTGGAGACCTTTAAATTAAAGACTATCTCTTACAGTTTGTGGCTACAGCATATGCTATTTTAAATATGAAATATTTCAAATATAATATGTTGCCTGATAGAAATATATCAAGAAGAACATTAGGAAATAATAACCAATAAAACAATATTAATCTCCATATAGTAGCTTGCTGAGAAAATACTTAGTAAGGAGATAAATATAAAACAGCATAAGAGAGAACATGAAGTGTAAGATGGACATAAGCATCTGATGAGAGAAGTACAAAACAGTTGGTGAAAACAAGAGTCTGAAATATGATTAGTACATCCATAATTCCATTGATAAATAGAAATTTTGCAAGGTTCCTTCTGAAACAATCAGCTGTGGTGACATTTGATAAAGGCACTTTTATAGACCCTTAGACAAATATATAGACATTAGGTACAGGTACTCCTATAGACCCTAAGACAAATGTCTAGACATTGGATAGAGGCTTTCCTACAAACCCTGAGACAAATATCTCAACATATGATAGCAGTATTCCTCTACATCCTAAGACAAATGTCTACACATGTGATAGAGGCTTTCTTATAGCCCCTAAGTCAAATATCTACACATATGATAAAGGCACTCATATTAAACCAAGAGACTCCTATCATACACACATACACACACACACACACACACACACAGAGAGAGAGAGAGAGAGAGAGAGAGAGAGAGAGAGAGACCGTAAGATAAATGTCTATGTAATTATCTCACATGGAAGAGTTGTTTCCAGACAATTAGAAACTGACTTATATTTCTGTCAATTATATGTCTGCTCTGTAACTGTCTTTGATTTCTTCATCAAAATTTTACTTGTGCTAAGAAGCACATGCAATGCACCAGCATATCATTTTCAATCTTTTCTTTTTCTTATTAAAGCAATATTACCTGCCTCTAATCACCAGAGAGTGAAGTTTCATGTTATAATTAGAAAGCTTTGCCGATTGTAAGTGGTACTCATTTATTAAACCTCAAGTATTCAAATTGCTGCAAAGTGTTAGACAGTGATGAAGCCAGGGACTTCCAGGAAAATACTTTGAATGTTTCTCATCATTCCTTAGAGTTATGGTATTAAATATATCTGTTAATAATTATAAGATATTCTAAGAAAGTGACTTAGTAAAATGACCACTCATAAGCAAATTGAAAATAGAAGTATATGTATTAATTTAAAAATTGAAGCATAATAAAAGATAAAAATTTGTTGTCAGAAAAATAATGAATGATGGCAGGTAATTTAAGAATAAATTTTGGGACCTAGGTGTGATGGTGCATGTCTTTAATTCCAGCACTCAGGAGCCAAAGACAGGCTCTATCAGAGATCTCTATAAGTTTGAAGAAGCCAGGGATATATATAATACAGAGATTGCTCTGAAATATAAAAATGGTGTTGGGGAATCATGCTACCTTCTGTAGTTAGGATGTCCGCTATGAGTTTGAAGGAAAGGGAATGAGTAGAATGTTTGAATGCCTTAGGAACATTTCAAGAGCAGACACAACAATAACATGTTTAGAGGAGAAGTCCATCTCTGTGTCTAAGGGTTGTGCATTCTACAGCATGTAACTGTTCTGTTAAAACCCAGGCCTTGCTAATGAAGGTTCTTTGAGTAGAAGGTTTCTCACTTGTTTTTTTCTAATCATGGAGTAACATAAGAAAATAGGTCTCTGATAGTTTAGTATGTAAATACCCCGAATCTAGTAGAAGAGAAAGTGGGAAAGGACCTCTAACACATTGTCATAGGGGAAATATTCCTGAACAGAACAATGGTTCATGCTCCAAGATCAACACCTAACAAATGGGACGTTATAAAATTGAAAAGCTTCTGTAAGGCAAAGGACACTGCTACAGTCTTACTCAGAAGGGTGGAGATAATAATCTTGGGATGTAGAGGAAGAGGGGAATATGAGAGGGAGAGAGGAGGGGGGAGAAAAAGGGGGGCTGGTTCGGATATGGAAGGGGATGAGGGGAGAAGCACAGAGGGTCAGGAATTTGAAGGAAGGTATGTAGCAGTGGAGGAGGGGGAACACTAGAAAGTTCCAGTTGCCGGGATCAAGATGTCCCCAGAACCCTACAGAGAGGACATTAGCAGAAATACCAACAAAGGCAAGATAGAAGTATACCAAGTATACCATATCCAGAGGTTTGGAACGCCCCCACTCCATTGAGGGATGGGGCCACCCACCCATCTCAAAAAAATAATTCAGAATTCCTCCTATAAAAAGGAAATGCAGGGACAGAGTGGAGCAGAGTCCGAAGGAAAGCCCATCCAGGGACTGCCCAACCTAGGGATTCATCCCATCTGCAGATACCAAACCCAGATACTATTGTTGATGCCAAGAAGAGCTTGCTGCCAGGAGCCTCATATAGCTGTCCCCTGGCTCTTAAAGAGTCTGATCAATACAGATGAGGATGCATACAGTCTAACATAAACTGAGCACAGGGACCCTATATGGACGAGTTAGGGCAAGGACTGAATTAACTGAAGGGGTTTGCAACCTCAGGGGAAGAACAATAATATGAACCAACCAGACCCAGGGACCAAACCACTAAGCAACAGAGTACACATGGAAGGACCCAAGGCTCCAGCTGGATGTGTAGCAGAGGATGTCCTTATCTGGCATCAATGAGAGGGGAGTGAGTTCTTTCACCCTGAGGAGGCTCAATAACCCAGCATGAGGGATGCTAGGACATTGAGGTGGGAGTGGATATGTAGGTGGGCGAGAACCCTCATAGATGCAGAGGATGGAGGGAAGGGATAGGGGGTTCATGTAGGGGAAACTGGTAAGGGAGGACAATATTTGAAATGTAAATAAATAAAATAATTAATAGAAAGAAATGCTACCCATATTCAACTATATATGTCTGGTTATTTTAATTTTATTCCCATAAACTCTGAAAACATACTAGAAAGAAAAATCAAATATTTTACTGTTATCATCACTTATTGGTAGAATTTGCAGGGTTCACAGCTGGGTGTGTTTGTTGATTGATTTTTAAACTGTAGTAGCTTACATATACCTTCTAACACAATGAAAGCTACTGCTACTGAAAGGTAATACGAATGCTATGGGTGTAATCAACCAGTTTCTAGTTAGAACTAAAGCCAGATTTGTGATATAGACTATATATAGCACTGTTCATAAAGAGATCAAGAACTTGTGGCTAAATAGCAAGCTTATATTCTAAGGGGACAACCACAACCCAATATTTATATTCTGCTAATTGGAGAGAAGCATTAATATTACAATGACTTTTAATGTCTTATTGTCATCTCTCACCCATACCACCATCAGAGAAGCTTTCTTTTGTAGTAGATAGTAATTGACAAAGAGACCTTCAACTGGTCAGTAGGAACAAAATACTAGTCTGTGGGGCAATCAAACCAAAGATAGAGCCTATGTCACAGTCCTCTCCCACTTCCTAGAAATGTTCATTCAGGAGTAGCTAAAAGGTTATAGGAGTCAGCAGTAATGGGGACAGTGTTTTCCAAACACAACAGCTCAGTTGAACACTTAAACTCAAAGGATTGTGACAGCATGGGTAACATTTACATGTTCCCCAGCAAGACAAAATCCCAGCAAAGACAGGGAAAGATAGGTACAAAATCCCACCTAAGTGAAAGTTATTGGTAATTAAGAACTGCTGGAGAAGAGAGTGTCAGAGTTTGTTGTTGTTAGTCTTTTTTAATGAAGTTACCCCTAGTATTTCAACCACACAGTAGGGCAGGCCTTACTTCCACAACTAGAGTGGCACATACAAACTGGAGATGGTAGGGTATGGAAGAAGGTAGAGAAGAAGCATGAAAATGAGGACAAGAATGATTCTCAGTGTTTGGAGGGAAGAAGAGGATGTTGGAGAGAGTGGCTATGAAAGCAGTTAAGGAAAGGGGTGAATATGTTCAAACTACATTATACAAAATTTATTAAGAATATAATATTATTTAAATATCTTGCTGTTTAATATGTAAACTTTAGTTTTGTTTTGTTTTTTTGCGAATGAATTTTAAAGACAAGAATTGGATGCTGAAATCTCAGATACATTGGTTTTATCATTCATAATTTCTACTCTATAATTTTAAATGATTGCATGTATAGATTGAAAAGAGAATAGCATGGACTGAAAATTTAAACAAACCTGTAGTATAGCACGTCTAACTTTCCTGCTCCATGGCTTTTGCACACAATTTAAGCTCTTTGGCCTTCAAATGACTTATCAATATAACAAAGATAATTATTTCTATCTCATTCTACTGATGTGTCTGGTTTCCTATTTGGCACAGAAGCAGCATTTGAAAATTACTCACTCTTATCCCATGAATGTCATTATTTTATTCACAGAAGGTTTTCTGTTAGTCACAGAAAATACAACGTCAGCAATTTTTAAAGTTCAATATAAGGTTAAAGCATGGTATTTAAAAATGTATTGTAATTAAAAACATCATCAATTCTGTGCTCTTTTATTCCGAGTTAAGATTATTGCAATTAGTATTAAGCACTCAGTTAATATATGATTCAGGGTTCAGTTGCAGAGAATAGAATTCATTTGCTTTTTGTTAGCACATGAACTTACTGGAGATCATTAAATACTTGCGACAACTCAAGAGGAGCTGAAGAAACAGCTGTCTCTGGCTCGGTATTTCCGGAACTATTACCAAAATACCCTTCAGAACTGAGCTGCCAAAAATGCTGCTGTTTCTTTTTTGATTGGCAAAGAAGCTATATCGAGCAATGTGGTAATACTGAGTCACACTCTGACTGCTACAGTAGTCATGCACTAAATACGTGCTTGAGCTCTGCCCCTTCCACACAAAATCTAGCTGCAAGTGCAGTTTTCTGAAGTATGCTGGATTTAAAGCAGATTATATTTGAAATTCTGTGTTCAAATAGGAGAAAAGAAAATTTACATCTATTGTGTCATAGAAGGAAGTTAGAATTGGGCTGTGTATTCAAAAATTTGTTTCTATTATAGTTCAACAATTTTGGTACTTATCAAGCTATTTTCATTCTTAGAATTTTCAACAATAGTTAATAACACTATGTGTCTTTCTAAAACTAAGAATATCCTTCATACAAGTGAGATAGTACACAAGTTTTAATGACAAAACATGGTAGACATTGTTCTTTTTTTCTCCTAGTTCAATTTTCATGCCCTGGCACAACTCTTAAGTTTAGCTAAGAATAAATATTAGAAAATTAATATGTCCTTTCTAAAATAGCTCAACAAAGGGAGAAAGAAGCAGCATAAATTTAGTCAATATACAGAAACAAGAGACAAATACATAAATTACTTTCCTCCAGCCCTATCTCTATTTTGAGCTTATAAATCTAAACAACCCTACAAATTGCTTTCTCCACTATTAATTATTTATTTCTTTTCTCCCTATGGCTATCTGTAATTAGGGATTCTTTACCTGTGAGGATTATCGGAAACTTTATTTTCAAGGGAACTAACACTTAAATTTTCTCAGATGTAACTTGAGTGTCATATTGACTAATGTTACAACATGTGGTACTTATTAGCTCTGCCATGGTATGCCAACCAACTTGCCTGTGATAAGGAGGAGCACTCCTTTCAGACTCTAAAACCTGATCTGTTTTCATCTTCTTTATCCTCCAGTAGAAAAAAACCCGAAAGACCAGGGAGTGGTCTCAATCACAAGTAAAAGGAAGTCGCTATTTTCTTACCACGTAGAGACATTTATGTAGTGGATCTAAAACAATAGACCTCTGCAAATCAGGGGCAATGAGAAAATATATCATTGATTCTTATGTGTATTCTTCTTTCTCCACATCCTCTCCAGCATCTGCTGTCCCCTGAATTTTTGATCTTAGCCATTCTGACTGGTGAGAGGTGGAATCTAAGGGTTGTTTTGATTTGCATTTCTCTGATGATTAAGGATTTCAAACATTTTTTAAGGTGCTTCTCAGCCCTTTGGCATTCTTCAGTTGAGAATTCTTTGTTTAGCTATGTACCCCATTTTTAATGGGGTTATTTGAATTTCTGGAGTTCAGCTTCTTGAGCTCTTTGTAAATATTGGATATTAGCCTCCTATCAGCTTTAGGATTGGTAAAAATTCTTTCCCAATCCATTGGTGTCCTTTTTGTCTTATTGACAGTATCTTTTGCCCTACAGAAGCTTTGCAATTTTGTAAGGTCCCATTTGTCGATTTGTGATCTTACAGCACAGGCCATTGGTGTTCTGACTAACTTTGAAATTTAAGAAGAAAATAATATGAGTACAACATGAAAAAAGGGGTAACTGGGGGTGTTATATTAAGCTTGAACTTTAGTAAGAATATAAGTAAAATTTGATCATAAATATGAAAAATATAGGATGCAGAGTCTATAAACTAAGTAGAGATGAAGTCAGGAGTATTTTTGTATTTTAAGGCTTGTTTAAATTTGTCTGGGAAGCTGTGAGTGGAGACTGTGAGCCTCATATCCAGGCAGAGTGTTCATTATCACAAGATCACAGTGTATTTTCATGCTCATTCTAGTCAATGTCTACTGTGAGATTTCTCCAAATGTAGGAGACAAGAAGAAAGATAATTGTTCTGAAGGACACAGTGAAGATGTATATTCACAACAATAACTTCAGAAGCACTAATATGGATACAGTAGATGGGGTATAGTCATCTAGAATCTCAGTACTGTACAGCAGTTATAGCTACTTAAGATGTAGCATCTCTCTAGCTTCTAAATCTTAACTTCCAAAATCCTATTACTTCCTAAGTGACAAGGGTAATAAGAAAATTTGTATTTTAATATTTGCTTTAGTACAGAATTCTTGAAGCAAAAGCCTCTAAGTCATACTTGACATATGATGAAATGACTTGAGTTTTTAGATGGGAATGCTGAACAAGGGCAAAAGTACATAAGGACAGAACATTTTCCTACTTTTAAACCTGTATGTATAGAATGATAACATATAACCCAACATATCCCTATATTGGAACCAAAAAATCACTAAACAAAAGCATAGAGTTTACAGAGTATATAGAGAGATTTAGGGTTGCTATGTATACAATATATATATATATATATATATATATATATATATATATATATATATATATATATATATATATATATGATGCTCAAACCATTACAGTATTCAGGAAATGATGGTAAATGTAAGCAAGTATTACACTGAATTCTGAGAGCTATACTAATAGTGCATAAAATTCTAGTGGAAGCATAGGGATCTCTGACTGTAAACAAACCAGAAGTATAGTTATCTTAAAATCAATGACTTGTGACTGGCATCTAAGTGAGGACCAACTTGTCTTCAGTGTGCCGACTTTTTACTATGTAGGGTCTATATAACTGCATATAGTTAGAGTTAAGAATGTATTATAGTGGTTTTTCGAGACAGGGTTTCTCTGTGTAGCCTTAGCTGTCCTGGAACACACTTTGTAAACCAGGCTGGCCTCAAAGTCAGAAATCCGCCTGCCTCTGCCTCCCAAGTGCTGGGATTAGAGGCATGCACCACCACACCCAGCTTGCCAGTTGCCATTCTTAAAATGGAAGATATGTTGGTGTGAGAGAAAACAGCATGTATTTAGCATAACAAATGTTAGATTCCATATTCACTGGATCAATGGTAATTGTATAAAGGAGGAAAACTGCCTCAGAAAGATGATAGGTAAGAAATGCTTTCTTGAAATATCAACTAGGGAAACAGGAAAGAAAATAAATGTGTCAATAAATTAAATATACATTTGGTGTTCTAAGAGTGTAGTGGTGTTTTGGGTAAAAGAGAGATGCTGAATGCTCATCAGATATCTAATTGAGTACCTATATTTGCCATGTTTCTTTCTGCTTAGTTCATATACTTCCTTCTTTTAAAATGAGCTGTAGGTAAAGGGAAAGTATGTTCATTTCACTGCAAAGAAAGGCAGGCACATTTATATCTTTGGAACTTTATCCTTTCCTCTTTATGACAAAGAAAGTAGGCACCAGGAAAAAATGCAGCCACCTGATTACTCAGTGGAGTGATTGAGCCCCAAAATATTATTGGTAATCACCACACATTCAGCTAAGCAGGGGAAAAATTATTTTTCTCATGTATATTTACTGTGATTGTTGGGCTGTTTGAATAACAAACTGAGTTTGACCTCACTTAAACAAAATGAATAAAAGAAGAGAAATTTTATAGGAAAAAAATAATTAAATGTATGTAATTTTATGTACTTATTAGCTACCTTTGCTTTGTAGATTTAACCTTTAACAACAGGTTTTTAAGTCCTGTTTTAAACAGGCAAGAAAACTAAGACTTTAGAAAACTATATAGTTACATTTCATATAGCTAATGAGTCTAGCACAAGAAATGCTTGACATCATTTTACGCATGCTCAGTTTGAGACAAGAATACCCAGTGTGTGGCTGAATAGATAGCACTCACCTTGGCCATGATATGAATTTGATCTGCAGGATCCACACTCTGGACAGATAGGACCAACACCTGCAAATTGTTGTATTTGTCAGCTTTGCGGGTTCTTTGTCATTCAAATGTAAACACAAACACATACATATGCACACACAACACACATACACTCACAAACTGTATACATAAATGTAAACTTTTATAATAATAATATTCAGTGCTCACATGTTGGGTTATGCAGCTCATGGCCTACTTATGAACCGAGTTCCCTGGAAGGCTAAATGGGGCTGAAAGAGATCAGATGGGAGAGTAAAAAGGACACCAAGAAGATGATTCCCTGCTCAAGGCATCTCTCACTTTACTTAGAATCTTTCTTGGTTATATTAGTTTTGGCCCTGCCCAAAGCCAGTCCTGAAAGCTCCTGGATTCAGTCAGCAGATGCCTGGATGCTGCCTGAAGTCCTAGGCACTGTGTATTGTCTCAAGGTAGTCTCAGCAGGAAGCAGGATCCTGAAGAAGCACAGAGGCAGTTAGCACAACAAAGGAAGCCAGCCTTAGCTGGAAAACCACACCAGAGCTGGCTTCAGGTGGCCTGCCTTCAGTGGTAACAGGTCAGCTCTCAGCCTGAAGCAGGCTGGGGGGTGGGGGTGGGTACATTTCCTCCCTACTTATATAATAAAATATTAGCGGGAATGAGATATAACATTTATTTATGTTCCATAGTCCTGTCTGGGAGTTATGGTGGCTGGTGGCCACGCCTTGTCTTAGGATCTCAGATCCTCCCAAACTATTCATTTCTGTCATTGGGAATACATGCAGCTTGTTTGTGAATATTTTGCACAAACATGGCTCTGTGGTGTATTATTAACAATCCATGGCCTCAAGGCATATAACCCTGTCTTAGAAGGTTTATTTGTGATCCCTCAATGATTTAATTCTATGATTTTTCATGATGGAGTTAACACCTGAATCTATATAAGAAGATTAATGAGTCTGGAAAAAAAAAAAAAAAAAAGCAAGGACTTCTCCTGAAATGTTAATATGTACATGAGGAAAGAAAGAAAGAAAACAAAAAGGCTTTAGTGAAAGATGGGCAGAAATTTTTAAGGAACAGCAGGAGAGCTAAGAAGTTCCCTGAATCCATATATCCCTTTTCACCTCTAAACATTTAGATATGAAGCTCTTAATACATGGTTTTCTCTGCATAGTACTGGTACAGTGAAAGACAGGTAGATCAATGGAACATAATTGAAGACCCAGAGGAGGAAAAAGTGGGGTTCTGATTAGTTCATATTATTGTTCCATATTATTGCTCTTGGGTACTTTCTGTAGCTCCTACACTGGGCACTGTGTGTTCCACCCTATAGATGACTGTGAACATCCACTTCTGTATTTGTCAGGGACTGACAAAGCCTCACAGGAGACAGCTATATCAGGGTGTTTTCAACAAAATATTGCTGGTTTATGCAACAGTGTCTGTATATTTGATGGCTGATTATATGATGGACCCCTTGGTTGGGGCACTCTCTGGATGGTCCATCCTTTAGTCTTAACTCTAAGCTTTGTCTCTACAACTCCTTCCATGGATACTCTATTCCCTATTCTAGGGAGGAATGAAGTATCCACGTTGGTCTTGTGTTTTGGAAGTTGTATCTTGGGTATTCTAGGTTTCTTGGCTAATATCCACTTATCAGTGAGTGCATATCAAGTGACTTTTTTGTGATTGGGTTACCTCACTCAGAAAGAAGCCCTCTAGATACATCCATTTGCCCAAGAATTTCATAAATTCATTGTTTTTAATAACTGAGTAGTACTGCATTGTGTAAATGTACCACATAAGAAAGAATTTTCAACTGAGGAATACAGAATAGCTAAGAAGCACCTGAAAAATGTTCAGCATCCTTAATCCTCAGGGGAATGCAAATCCAAACAACCCTGAGATTCCACTTCACCAGGTAAAATGGCTAAGATAAAAAACTCAAGTGACAGCAGATGCTGAAGAGGATGTGGAGAAAGAGGAACACCTCTCAATTGCTGGTGGGACTGCAAGCCGGCACAACCACTCTGGAAATCAGTTTGGTGGTTCTTCAGAAAATTGGACATAGTTCAACTGGAAGATCCAGCAATTCCTCTCCTGGCCATATACCCAGAAGATGCACTAACATGTAATAAAGACACGTGCTCCACTATGTTCATAGCAGCCTTATTTATAATAGCCAGAAGCTGGAAAGAACCCAGATGTCCCTCAACAGAGGAATGGATACAGAAAATGTGGTACATTTACACAATGGAGTACTACTCAGCTATTAAAAACAATGAATTTATGAAATTCTTAGACAAATGCATGGATATGGAGAATATCATCCTGACCTAGGTAACCCAGTAACAAAAGAAAACACATGATGTGCACTCACTGATAAGTGGATATTAGCCCACAAGCACAGTATCCTTAGAAAAGGGAACAAAATACCCATGAAAGGAGTTACAGAGACAAAGTTCAGAGCAGAGACTGAAGGGACGACCAGACCATCCACTGACTGTTCCACTTGGGGATCCATTCAATAAACAACCACAAAACCCAGACACTATGACAGATGCCAACTTCCTGGATATCTCCCCACCCTGGCATATCATGTCTCTGAAAGGCTAGGCACTTCCTTTCTCACTGAGGACAGACAAGGCAGCCCAGCTAGATGAAAATATCCTACATGCAGGCAACAACTTCTGGGATAGTACTGGTTCCAGTTGTTTGGGACCAACATGAAGACCAAGCTGCACACATGCTATGTAAGTGTGGCAATGCCTACGTTCAACTGTGTATGTTCTTTGGTTGGTGGTTCAGTCTCAGAGAGCCCTGAGGGTCCAGGTTAGTTGATTCTGTTGGTCTTCCTGCAGAATCCCTTTCCCCTTCGGGAACACAATCTTTCCATAAGAGTTACCAAGCTTCATCCTCTCTTTGGCTGTGAGTGTCTGTATCTGTTTCAGTCAGCTGTTAGCTGGAGCCTTTCAGGCAGGTATAACAGAGTATTATTAACAGTGTCACAGATCAGTGCTTGCCTATGAGGTGGCTCTCAAGTTGGGCTGGTTATTGGTTGGATGTTACCTCAGTCTCTGCTCCATCTACCTTCCCTGCATTTCTTGTATACAGGATAGATCTGGGGTCAAAGGTTTTATGGGTGAATTTATATCCCCTTTGCTCCACTGTGATTCCTGCCTGGCTATAGGATGTAGCCTCTTCAGATTCTATCTCCTCAAATGCTGTAACTCACAGCTAAGGATCCCCATTGATTCATGGGCACCTCCCTTATCCTAGGTCTCTGTGTCTTCCTGGGAATATCCCTAACGTCCCTCTCCCCAGATTTCATTCATTCTCATGGCCTTCTGCCTACTCCTCCTGTCTGTCCCCACACCTGACCCTGAACCACCCCCATTCTCCTCCCCATCTATATTCAATACACAGTGACAATGTGGCATTCTATGTGCACATGAGACAAGTAACTACCTTGTTCAGAAACTGCTCATAGTTTTCTCTCACTTATTGAGAGCAAATAAAAATCTACTTAGTTTTATGAACAGTATGCCATAATATTTGATTATCTACCACTCTGATATTAGTTCTTATAATTTCTCCTGCTAACTATCTTTTGAGGAAATGTACATATTTCAATACCTGAACTGTCTTATGAAATAAAATTGACATTGAAGATGTAACTTCATAACCTGTGACAGTCATGAAAATAAAACTGTGGTCAAAGCAGTAACTGCATCTATCCATCACAACCAGAAATTTAGCCTGTGCCTCTTCATAAACTGTCTCCCGCGCTCACTGGTTCATTCATTCTTGGATAGCATTTCGTCTTTGTTATTGCAGTAGAGATTGATTTTAATTTCCTAAGCACTTGAATAAATGGAACGTAGAGTATTTTAATCTGCTTTTGTACTTGGTTTTGGATTTCATTTGTGTTGCTACATGCATTCAGAACCGATTTATTTCATTCTTGGAAGCATTACATAATGTGGATATATCAAATGATGCTTATCAATTTATCTTTTAATGGACATGAATTTTATTCAGATTTTGGCTACTAGAAAAGAAGATGTAATTTTATAGACAAAATTCTTTAAGGCTATTGAATAAATATGTAGGAGTGGAAGGGCAATATCACAGAGTGGATTTAATTTTTAAAGAAAGTGACAGAACTTTCTGTTAAATATTTCATGCATCTCACATTCCTACTAGCAGAATACAAGAATTTGTGTTTCTTCAAATCCTCCTGTTTGTTTTGACCTGTGGGTTTTATGAACATATTACTTAGTTTATAGATATTTTGAGAACTAGAATAAGATGGCAGCTGAGTAATATCCTCTCATGACCTCTTCTCACAGACAAACTATAATCATTATTTACATAAGTAACTACCTTCACAACTGCTAAGAACACTAGGACTTCCTGTGAATAGAGTAGCTGATTTAGACATGAATTTCCAGTCTATCTGAGTTCTGTTCCAGCCAATAGAGCCTGTGACTCAGGGCAATGGTCTTTAGCCATGAATCCCTTTCAACAGTAAACAGTTCATAACAGCATAAGTATTGATCATTACAGAGTATATATTGTGACCAGAGTATAGCACAATTTTGTTTTAAGCCTAGTTCCAGATGGTACATTGCACCCTGAGGCTATTCCATCCACAGTGACTCTGCATAAAACCAGGCAGAATCTTGCAGTGTGTGACTACATTCTGGTAAGTGTGAATGAGGCTTGCTGGTTTAACCCTGAGGCATGTTGGTTTATCCCAGCCACAGATGGAAGTTTATCAGACAAACTGTACATTCTAAGTGTAATCACATTTCTTTCGGCGTAACAAATAGAAGTGTACATGGACCCAACCAAGGCAAAACTGTCTTTAAGTATGGTCACAACCAGAACATAGCAGCTGACAGTAACAAGCCACAAAGTTTTAAAACAGAGGAAATGTTTATAAGATGAGATAAGCACCTTTCATAAAACTTCCACATTAGAAAAATATAATAAATAATGTACTTTGCAAAAGCAATATGGCATTAAATGCCAAAAATATCAATAGCTGTATAAAAATTATGACCTTATGAATACTACAAAAAAGTTTCCCATTCTGTACTCAGTATAGGAATACTGCCATATAGAGCAAAAAAGCAAGATGTTTGAAAAATAAAATTGATAAAGAGAAGAAAATTACTGTTATGGGCAATTTGGATAATATTAGAGGAACAAATATATGCACCAGGGCAAATAAATGATACAACAATGAAGAACTAGCAAGTCTGTTAAAAAAATAATAACATGGAAATTCCTAATCATAGAGAAAGATACAGTATAGGGAGGTTAAAATCAGTGGTCAAAGTTAACTCGCATCCCTGTCAGGGTGTAACCCATTCCAGGTAACCCAGGTGAATAGTATAGAAAAGATTATCAGGGATGAAAGAAATATAAACAAATTGCATATAGGGATGCCGCAATTGAAATAGCAACATAAATGTCAGCAGAACTATTACAGGAAGAAGTGATATGGAATCGTCTTAGAATATATGGAGAAAATTACTTTAAATGAAACAATCAGCCCAGTAAAGCTATCCTCCAGAAATGAAGAGGGGATAAAGATACTCCAGACAAACAAAACTTGGAAAAATATATCTTTGTCAGTTCTGGACTGTAAGAGTACTATCAGAAGTTTCACAAACTGACAGAAAAAAAATAAGAAATAGGGAAGGTGTAAACTCACTGGTAAAACTACTGATCACAATTCAAAATGTTCTAGTATCATAAATATGGAACATACCTGATCTACACTTTTACTATGAAGACTGAAATCCAAAACAATTGCAACAAGAAGAAAAGGTTAGAGTGTTAGCAATAGAAAATATAAAGTTATGAAATATAATACCAAAAATTCAAAGTGTGGGAAGAATACAGTACTACCCAAGTCTTCTCATTAATATCTCTTCCTCCCTTTCTCCTGCTTGCCTTTCATCCCTCCACTCATAGTCCAGGGATCCCTGTGGATGGAAGAGGGGATGCAGAGAGGAAGAGAGCCAGAGGAAAGGAAGGACAGCAGGAGCACAGAGCCCTCTGAGTCAACTGAGCAGGGCTCATATGAACTCACAAAGACGGAAGCAGCAAGGACAGAGTCAACATGTGTCTGCACCATTGCCTCTGTGCACATACATAGCTGTCAGATTCATACGGATTTTAGACTTCTAAGTGTGTAAACTGTGTCCTCTCTTTTGGTTATTTTCCTTCCATTGATTTGCCTGGTTCAATGATATCTATCTATCTATCTATCTATCTATCTATCTATCTATCTATCTATCTATCTATCTATCTATCTATCGAGAGTTTTACCTTATTATATTGAATTTTATCCCATTTTACTACTTTGTTTTACCTTACTATATTTTATTTTGTGTTGTTATGTTGGTATCACCTACAAGCCTGTGCCTTTATAATGAAGAACAGGAAGGAAGTGGTCTTCAGTAAGGGAGAGGAAATGAAGAAGAACTGGGAGGAGTAAATGGAGGTGAAACTGTGGTCAGAAAAATCTTATGAGAAAAGTATATATTTTTCATTAAAATTAACTGAGAAAGTTAGAAATAAGTTGAATAAAGGCTATTGTGTTTCTATAAGTAACATTGAATATGAATACACTAAATGTATCCACTTAAAAGAAATAATATTTGAATAAATTGGAAACTATGGCTCAACTTTATATTACTTTTAATAAATGTTATATAAAGTTAGCATTAAAAATTATGGATTATACCTCAGCAGTAAGTAAAATAATGACTCAGTGAATAATAAAGTTACAAAGTAAAGAGTGGATTTGAAAAATAAAATTATCAAAATGAATGACATTTTTGATACAGAAAGAAGAGTGGATGAAACTGAATAAAACTCATGGTCTTAGTTCGAGTTTCTGTTGCTGTGGAGAGACACTGTGACCATGTCAATGCTTATAAAGGGGAACACTGCCTTAGGGCTGGTTCACAGTTCAGAGGTTTATTCATTGTCTTGATGGTAGGAAGCATGCCATCTTATAGTCAGAAATGATGCTGGTAAAAAAAGCTGAGAGTTTTCTATCTAGATCCATAGGCAGCAGAAAGAGAGAGAGTAACACTCAACTTGGCTTGAACCTCAAACCCCATCCCTGTGACACGCTTCCTCCAGCAAGGCTACAACTCCTAAGAGTGCTATAGGCTATGAGTATATGGGGGCCATTTTATTCAAACTATCATGCTCAATTATTTAAAAATAGAGATTAAAAGTTATTCTAAAGAATACAATGGAGGAATTGCTCAGTTGTTAAAAACGCTTTCTGCTATTGAAGAGCATGTAAATTCAGGTCCAAGCATCCACATGGCAGCCCACAAGCCTCTGCAAATTCAATACTGGGGATCCAGATAACTTTACATGAGAGTGTTCATAACTTGATACTATTTTCAAATGAGTTGACCTATTTGATTCTTTTAGTGTATTCTAGAAATCAAATATTTGATCTTCTCAGTGATAACTTATCTCTTAAAATGTGAATATTTTCCTAAAAACAGATTCATATAATGTTTATTTTTATAATCCCATTTAAACCCCACAAGTGGTTTTTATAGTCCTGTAAGAACTGACATTAAAACAGGTTGAAAATCTTAGTCAAGATATTGAAAGAAATTTGAAGACAATTTAATTTTGAAGGACAATGATAAAATAACCGGAAGAAGTAATATTTCATGTGATAAGTACACACTTGCACCATTTAAAAAAGGGTAATAAATGTGCTTGTGGGAATCAAAGAGATGTTTGTCTAGAATAAAATACTGTTTCCCCATTTCCAATTTTAATGAGCTTTCTGTTCATAGACCTACTTTAAATTATATATTTTAAAGAATATCAATCCACCATTAATATCAGCTCCTTCTGTAACAGACGAGCTACAAGGATAAATACAAGGCATATATAAGCCAAAAAATTAACAATTTCTCTATTTTAATGTTTTGTGTTTATTTATGTGTGTTTTCTCTAATTTATACTCAGGAGGTAAATTCAGAATTACGTTTTCTTATTATGACTTTGTGTCAATGTGTTTCCCATATGAACAACTAAATGAGTTCATATCATTGTGAATTTGCATTCATTTTCAAGAAGATAATTTGTTTTATATTTTCCACTCTCTTCTGCTGCCTCTCCTGAGATTACCGGTGTATACCAGCATACCTGTAACTATGTAATATACCAGCTCTGTCATCTAGGTTTCTAGGCATCATTGTGTGATTTAGTATTCTCAACTAAATGGGGTTATTTAAATCAGGGTTATTATTAAATCAGGCCAATTATGCCAATCACTGAGGTGGCAAATTTTGTAAATGATTGCTTATTTGAAAATAGCCTGTGGTCAGGAGAACGCTGCTCAACTCTGACTGCAGGTGCTAAGGTGTGGACACTTTCATGGGTTAAAAAACACATTATCTAAAATATTAGGAAGAGGGTTGAAAATCAACTGTTTTGTGCACAAGTGTCAAATTCCTGATACTTCATTAGATACATTTGCAACAGGGTCTGGGTGCAGACCAGGGTGGGGGGATAGAGTATTAGTAAGGTCACCTATTAGACACACGAAGAAGTCTAAGTGAAGAGTCGGTGTTTTAGCCAAAGTGGTCCTTCAGGCCCTGATTGGTCCTTCAGGCCCTGATTAGTAACCTATTTAGTAATTCCAACATACCAACACAACAGAGACATTATCCACACCATAATGAGTGGGAAGAAAATAGTATGTGATTACCCTCCAAAATTCCTGTTTTTATAAGCCAGCTGAAAATATGTAGCTAAAAGTTAAGGTAGAGGCATTTCTTTTTTTTTTTTGGTTTTTCGAGACAGGGTTTCTCTGTATAGCCCTGGCTGTCCTGGAACTCACTTTGTAGACCAGGCTGGCCTCGAACTCAGAAATCCTCCTCCCTCTTCCTCCCGAGTGCTGGGATTAAAGGCGTGTGCCACCACGCCCGGCTGGTAGAGGCATTTAAAATTTCTCTTAATTTCACTTTTACTATGCCTTGTTTTACTACTTTCATTTTGTTGCTATTATTGAAACTTTTATAAAGTTATATAATAAAATATGATAATATGTACACCCATTTTTTCATCTTAATTTTCTCATATCTACCCAATATGCATCCTTGTCAACATCCTGACTTTGTATTTTCTGGTGACCCAATAGGTATAGGGAGTTTTACCCATGTCTACATGAGTCTGAGACTTTCCTTGGTAGAATGGAAAACTTGCCACTGGCAACATCTCTTGTCAAGAAGCCCTGCCCTGAGAATAGCTTATCAGTAAGGGGCGGGGCCTAGCAAGCATCTATCCTCCTGATGAAGGAAATTTTTGTTGACTTGGTTTTGTGCAGAAAACTACAGCTGATATTTCTCATTAGCACAGCTGTCGTGTCATAGCCAGAATAATGTTTCACAACTTCCTTCTCATTCCCCAATTTTACATTCTTTCTCCCCTATTTTCTGTGATCCTTTTTGAGCCTTGGTGTGTTGTTTAATGCTTTCTTATTGTCAGTACCTGGATATGTTATGCATCTCTCCATTGACCACTACTCACTATAAAGATGCTTCTCTGATCAAGGTTTAGGACAGCTCAGCTCTACATCTATACACACAAGTATGAACTCTATGTGCCAAATCTATGTTACAAATTGCTTTAATCCCTTTAATTTTTTTCTTCATACTGGCTCTCATACTTCATATTATATCAACATATTCACATAATTTTTAACCCAAAACCTACCAGTAACATTCATCTGCTCCCCTACTCACTGAAGCTCAGTAGCTGATTGACTAATCCTTGAGACTTCTCAATGGGGTAGTTACTTTTCTGTTAACTTTTCCTGTCATTCTCAACTCTAAATACTTTGGATATGAGTTTAATTAGATTTGATTAGTAACCTAATTAGTAATTCTAGACTATAGAATCCTGATCATTTGATAACATTTAGAAACATCAGATGTGTGTTGACTTTTTAATCTTTATTTCCATTTATCACGGGCATGTAAATTGTTGTGGTGTTGAAAAAAAAGAAGTGGTACATTGGCTTCAGGATACAGAAAATCAAAGCCAACTATACTGCTCAAGCCAGACTATCAACAGTATCAAAGAAACATCTTGGTTGACAAGGAGACCGTTCACTCAGCATGTGGTGCCTCTCCCTCTGTCTCACTGTACCTCATTTGCCTCTCTATCAAAGCGCCTTAGCACTCTAGTTCTCAAAAGGTTTGCAGTAAACACAACTACTCTTATATGCTCGGATACTCGTCCCCTTAAGAGTCTGAGGCCCTTCTCATCATTTGTCGGCTCTTGGTTTTGGACACTAAATAATGAGCAGATGGAAATGAAATTGGCAATATTAATTATCAGTTACTGCTCTTCAAACATTTTTCTGCCTCATTGTTCTGTTAGTATGGTGTATTCTAACTGTTCTTTCTAAAGTTCATCTTGCCACAAGTCCTGGCACAGAGAAAGTTCTCTCTAATTAATTAATGTTCCAGTTTGGAGGTTTTCCACAGTGGAATATTTGACTTATTGAAAGATGTTCCAGTGAAGTGGTTCTGAGAATTAAGTCAGAATGCCTGGAGTAAAAGCATCTTCTCTTCATTATCTTCATTATAGGTATAACTTTTCTAAAATGAATTAATAATGACATTTATGTAGAATACTGCTTGATATATATATATATATATATATATATATATATATATATATATATATATATATATATATATTTGTGTGTGTGTGTGTGTGTGTGTTTGTAAACTGCTTAATACTTATGTTCACTTAAGTGAACTAACGCAGTCACCATCCTTATGTTGTACAAATTGTATACTTGTCTCCAGTTCATGGCACGGAAACCACTGATTTATTGTGAGAATACCTATTATCATTTAGATGAGCTATTTCTGAGACCTAGAATATGTGATAGCCTTAGAAAGATGTGGGACAGAGAAAGCATGGCGAGAAGATCATGGAAACTGCATGTTTTCTACACATTTTTGCCCAATTCCTTTCTACTTTTGGCCTGTTTATCTGTTGTTGATACATTTATAAAGTTTATAAACATTCTAAGTAATGAGGACAACAAATTATTTAAATAGCAATGCAAGCAAAATGTTTCCCTGAATCCTATGAGTGATACACATGATTTCATACAATTCAAATAGGCAATGAGGAGAAACCTGGCTTAGAACTAGCTGGCCAGTGAGTAGCACCTAGGACAACCTGGGATTTATGATTGGTTTCTAAGCCAGTTTCTGCTTTAAGGGGAGCTCTTAAACCATTACTGCATAGTGTCATCACTGAAGTGAATTGAACTGAACTGAAGTGAATTGTTTCAATTGAGTAAAGGAGCACAAAAGCAAAGACTAATAACAAATCAAATAGTCATGAGATACTTCCAACAAAACATAAAATGGCAATACATATCTGATATAAAAACTCTGTGTTGTAAGAAAAGCATGTAGGAGAGAAATTGTGCTTAAACAGACTTTATAATGCTCTCTTCAGTGAAGATTTTGGGTTGTTTTGCATTTTGTTTGTTTGTTTTGGGCCTATGGAATTTACTTGCACCATTTAAAAAAAATGAACCCCAGTTGTTACCATTTTTCTCTTAGGAAAATGTTCACTGTTTCGCTTTATTGAAATTCTCTGTTCAGACACCTATTTCTCCCACTGGACTATGAACTTTCCTAAGAAGAGCAATCTTGTCAGAAGCAGCTTTCTATTCCCAAGGCCTAATGTGCTCCTTGGCATATTTATTAAAGGACACAGCTTGTATTTGTTAAATTAATAAATAGGTGGACATAGCATAAAGTGGCTTTCCTGTTGGAGACATTTTTAGTTCCACCTAAATAAAGTAGGGAAGAGAATAAGTTGATGATTATCCTTTTAAAGAAAACTAACTCATTTCAACATATTAAAGTCTCCCTTCCAACCAACCAAACAAGGTATTGACCCATGACAAAAGGTGTCATTTCATTTCTATTGCTTTTCTGTCAGTTTAGATGCACGCTACCTTAAATATACTTCTCTTTATTTGGAGAATTTTGTTTCCCTCTCCATGGAATAAACGAGATCTTCATGCCATTAGCTTTTGAGTTGGCTTGAAGTTTATTATTCTATTTTTTGTTGTTGTTGTTCCATGCCCACTTTTTTTTTCAAATGTTTTATTAGGTATTTTCCTAATTTACATTTCAAATATTATCACAAAAGTTCCCTCTACCCTCCTCCAAACCTGCTCCCCTGCCCACCCACACCAACTTCTTGGCCCTGGCATTCCCCTGAATTGGGGCATAAAAAGTTTGCCAAAAGGCCTCTCTTCCCAATGATGGCTAACTAGGACATCTGCTACATATGCAGCTAGAGACACGAGCTCTGGGGGTACTGGTTAGTTCATATTGTTGTTCCTCTTATAGAATTGCAGACCCAATTGGAACACCTTCTGGGTATATGCCCAGGAGAGGTATTGCTGGATCCTCTGGTAGTACTATGTCCAATTTTCTGAGGAACTACCAGACTGACTTCCAGAGTGGTTGTACAAGCTTGCAATCCCACCAGCAATGGAGGAGTATTCCTCTTTCTCCACATCCTCTTCGGCATCTGCTGTCACCTGAATTTTTGAACTTAGCCATTCTGAATGGTATGAGGTGGAATCTCAGTGTTGTTTTGATTTGCATTTCCCTGATGATTAAGGATGTTGAACATTTTTTTTCAGGTGTTTCTCAGCCATTCAGAATTCCTCAGTTGAGAATTCTTTGTTTAGTTCTGTACCCCATTTTTTAATGAGGTTATTAGTTTTTCTGGAGTCCAGCTTCTTTAGCTCTTTGTAGATGTTGGATATTAGTCCCATATCAGATTTAGGATTGGTAAAAATCCTTTCCAATCTGTTGGTGGCCTTTTTGTCTTACTGACAGCATCTTTTGCCTTACAGAAGCTTTGCAATTTTATAAGGTCTCATTTGTCAATTCTTGATCTTACAGCACAAGCCATTGCTGTTCTGTTTAGGAATTTTCCCCTGTGCCCATATCTTCAAGGCTTCCCCCCCACTTTCTCCTCTATAAATTTCAGTATCTCTGGTTTTATGTGGAGTTCTTTTATCTACTTAGACCTTAGCTTTGTACAAGGAGATAAGAATGGATCAATTTGCATTCTTCTACATGATAACCTCCAGTTATGCCAGCATCATTTGTTAAAGATGCTGTCTTTTTTTCCACTGGATGGTTTTAGCTCCTTTGTCAAAGATCAAGTGACCATAGGTGTCTGGATTCATTTCTGGGTCTTGAATTCTATTCCATTGATCTATCTCTCTGTCACTGTACCAATACAATGCAGTTTTTATCACAATAGCTCTGTAGTACAGCTTAATGTCAGGCATGGTGGTTCCCCCAGAGGTTCTTTTATTGTTGAGAATAGTTTTTGCTATCCAAGGTTTTTTATTATTCCAGATGAATTTGCAAATTGCCCTTTCTATGTCAGTGAAGAACTGAGTTGGAATTTTAATGGGGATTGCATTGAATCTGCAGATTGCTTTCAGCAGGATAGCCATTTTGAATATATTAATCCTGCTAATCCATAAGCATGGGAGATCTTTCCATCTTTTGAGATCTTCAATTTCTTTCTTCAGGGACTTGGAGTTCTTGTTATATAGATCTTTCACTTCCTTATTTAGATCACACCAACATATTTTTTTACTACTTGTGACTATTGTGAAGGGTGTTGTTTCCCTAATTTTCTTCTCATCCCATTTATCCTTTGTGTAGAGAAAGGCCATTGATTTGTTTGAATTAATTTTATATCCAGCTACTTCACCGAAGCTTTTTATCAGGTTTAGGAGTTCTCTGGTGGAATTTTTTGGGTCCCTTATATATACTATCATATCATCTGCAAACAGTGATATTTTAACTTCTTGCTTTCCAATTTGTATCCCCTTTATCTCCTTTTGTTTTTGAATTGCTCTGGCTAGGACTTCAAGTACTATATTGAATATATAGAGAGAAAGTGGCCAGCCTTGTCTAGTCCCTGATCTTAGTAGGATTGCTTCAATTTTCTCTCCATTTGCTTTGATGTTGGCTACTGGTTTGCTGTATACTGCTTTTATTATGTTTAGGTATGGGCCTTGAATTTCCAATCTTTCCAAGACTTTTATCATGAAAGGGTGTTGGATTTTGTCAAATGCTTTTTCAGCATCTAAGGAAATGATCATGTGGTTTTTGTCTTTGATTTTGTTAATATAGTGGATTACGTTGATGGATTTCCATATATTAAACTATCTCTGCATTCCTGGGATGAAGCCTACTTGGTCAGGATGGATGAACATTTTGATGTGTTCTTGGATTCAGTTTGTGAGGATTTTTATTGAGAACTTTTGCATTGATATTCATGAGGAAAATTGGTCTGAAGTTCTCTTTCTTTGTTGGATCTTTGTGTGGTTTAGGCATCAGAGTAATTGTGGCTTCATTGAATGAATTTGACTAGAGTACCTTCTGTTTCTATTTTATGGAATAGTTTGAGGAGAGTTGGAATTAGGTCTTCTTTGAAGGTCTGATAGAACCCTGCACTTTATTGGTTGGGCTTTATTGGTTGGAAGACTATTGATGACTGCTTCTATTTCTTAAGGAGAATGGGACTGTTTAGATTGTTAATCTGATCCTGGCTTAACTTTGGTACCTGGTATCTGTCTAAGAAGTTGCCCATTTCATCCAGGTTTTCCAGTTTTGTTGAGTATAGCCTTTTGTAGTAGAATCTGATGATGTTTTGGATTTCCTTAGGTTCCGTTGTTATGTGTCCTTTTTCCTTTCTGATTTTTAAAATTAGGATACTGTCCCTGTGGCCTTTAGTTAATCTGGCTAAGGGTTTATCTATCTTGTTGATTTTCTCAAAGAACCAGCCCCTCGTTTGGTTGATTCTTTGAATAGTTCTTTTTGTTTCTACTTGGTTGATTTCAACCCGAGTTTGATTTTTTTCCCATTTTTTTTATTAGATATTTTCTTAATTTACATTTCAAATGCTATCCTGAAAGTCCCCTCTCCCCTCCCTGCTCCCCTGCCCACCCACTCCCACTTCTTGGCCCTGGTGTTCCCCTGTATTGGGGAATATAAAGATTGCAGTACCAAGGGGTCTTTCTTCCCAATGATGGCCGACTAGGCCATCTTCTGCTACATATGGAGCTAGAGACATGAGTTCTAGGGGTTCTGGTTAGTTCATGTTGTTGATCCTCTTCTAGGGTTGTAGAAGCTGCTGGGGTTCTATCTCTAGCTTCTCCGTTGTGGGCCCTGTGTTCCCTCGTATAGATGATTATGAGCATCCACTTCTGTATGAGACATCTATATCAGGGACACTTAAGTAGGCACTAGCTGTCCTATGCCATAGTGTCTGATTAATTCCTGCTGTCTACACCTCTTGGGTGAATTTGCTTCCTTTAGTTCTAGAGCTTCTATGTGTGCTGTCAGGCTGCTAGTGTATGCTCTCTCTAGTTTCTTTTTGGAGGCACTCAAGGCAATGAGTTTTCCTCTTAGGACTGCCTTCATTGTGTCCCATAAGTTTGGGTATGTTGTGGCTTCATTTTCATTAAACTCTAGAAAGTCTTTAATTTCTTTTTTTATTTCATTTTTGACCAAGGAATCATTGAGTAGAGTGTTGTTCAATTTCCACGAGAATGTTCGCTTTCTATTATTTAAGTTGTTATTGAAGATCAGCCTTAGTCTTTGGTGGTCAGATAGGATCCATGGGATAATTTTAATATTTTTGTATCTGTGGAGGCCTGTTTGGTCACCAATTATGTGGTCAATTTTGGAAGAGGTACCATGTGGTGCTGAGAAGAGGGTATATCCTTTTGTTTTAGGATAAAATGTTCTGTAGATATGTATTAAATCCATTTGTTTCATGACTTCTGGTAGTGTCCACGTGTCTCTGTTTAGTTTCTGTTTCCAAGATCTGTCCATTTTTGAGAGTCGGGTGTTGAGGTCTCCCACTATTATTATGTGAGGAGCTATGTGTGCTTTGAGTTTTACTACAGTTTCTTTAATGAATGTGGCTGCCCTTGTATTTGGAGCATAGATATTCAGAACTGAGAGTTCATCTTGGTTGATTTTACCTTTGATGAGTATGAAGTGCCCCTCCTTGCCTTTTTTGATAATTTTGGGTTAAAAGTCAATTTTATCCAATATTAGAATGGCTACTCCAGCTTGCTTCTTTGGACCATTTGCTTAGAAAATTGTTTTCCAGCCTTTCACCCTAGGGTAGTGTCTGTCTTTTTCCCTGAAGTGGGTTTCCTGTAAGCAGCAAATGGTTGGATCCTGTTTGTGTAGCCAGTCTATTAGTCTATGTCTTTTTTATTGGGGAATTGAGTCCATTGTTGTTAAGAGAAATTAAAGAAAATGAGTTGTTGCTTACTGTTATGTTTTGTTGTTAAAGTTGGGATTCTGTTCTTGGGGCTGTCTTCTTTTAGGATTGTTGAAGGATTACTTTTCTGTTTTTTCTAGGGTGTATTTTCCGTCCTTGTGTTATTGTTTTCCTTTTATTATCCTTTGAATGGCTAGATTCGTGGAAACATATTGTGTAAATTTCTTTTTATTATGGAATACTTTGATTTCTCCATCTATGGTAATTGAGAGTTTTGCTGGATATAGTAACCTGGTCTGGCATTTGTGTTCTCTTAGGGTCCATATAATATCTGTCCAGGATCTTCTGGCTTTCATAGTCTCTGGTGAGAAATCTTGTTTAATTCTAATAGGCCTGCCTTTCTATGTTACTTGATCTTTTTCCCTTACTGATTTTAATATTCTATCTTTATTTAGTGCATTTTTGTTCTGATTATTATGTGTCAGGAGGAATTTCTCTTCTGGTCCAGTCTATTTGGTGTTCTGTAGGCTTCTTGTATGTTCATGGGTATCTCTTTCTTTAGGTTTGGGAAGTTTTCTTCTATGATTTTGTTGAAGATATTTGATGGGCCTTTAAGTTGAAAATCTATTCCTATTATCCATAGTTTTGGTCTTCTGATTGTGTCCTCGATTTCCTGGATGTTTTGAGTTAGGATCTTTTTGCATTTTCATTTTCTTTGATTATTGTGCCCATGTTCTCTATGGAGTCTTCTGCACCTGAGATTCTCTCTTCTATCTCTTGTATTCTGTTGCTGATGCTCACATATATGGTTCCTGATTTCTTTCCTAGTGTTTCTATCTCTATAGTTGTCTCACTTTGGGTTTTCTTTATTGTTTCTATTTCCGTTTTTAGGCCCTGGATGGTTTTTTTCAATTCCATTACCTGTTTGGTTGTATTTTCCTGTAGTTCTTTAAGGGATGTTTGTGTTTCCTCTTTAAGGACTTTTACCTCTTTAGCAGTGTTCTCCTGTGTTTCTTTAAGTGAGTTATTAATGTCCTCCTTAATGTCCTCTACCAGTACCTTGAGATATGATTTTAAATCTGAGTCTGCTTTTCAGGTGTGTTGGGGTATCCAAGACTGGCTGAGGTGGGAGTGCTGGGTTCTAATGAAGGTGAGTGGTCTTGATTTCTGTTATTAAGGTTTTTATGTTTGCCTTTCATCATCTGGCAATCTCTGGAGTTGGTTGTTATAGTTGTCTCTGATTGGAACTTGTTCCTCCTGTGATTCTGTTAGCCTCTGTCAGCAGTCCTGGGAGTCGACCTCTCTCCTGAGTCTCTTGCAGGGAAGGTGCACCAAGGTTTGGTGTTCAAACCTGCCTCTTGGGTAAAGTTGAAGGCACTATATAGGGCCTGTCCTAGAAGATGTGTTGCCTCTCTGGTCATCACACTCACCTGCACAGACTGATTTCTGAGGGATCCAGGACCCAAGTTGGCTCCCTCAGGAGCTCCAGCAGGCAAAGCCCTCCTGGGCAGACACGTCTCCTCAGGTTGGGAAGGTGCCCGGATGTCTGGAG
Organism: Mus minutoides; assembly: GCA_902729485.2. NCBI lineage: Eukaryota > Metazoa > Chordata > Mammalia > Rodentia > Muridae > Mus > Mus minutoides. The sequence continues at coordinate 256,329 of LR750762.1, forward strand.
CCTGAAACTGGGTCTGTCCCAGAAGCTGTGTTGCTTCTGCCTGTCCCAGAAGCTGTGTCACTTCTGCAGTCCCCACTCTCACCTGTGCAGACTGTAGGACCCTGTGAAGGTGCCCAGATGTCTAGTGCCTGAAACAGGGCCTATCCCAAAAGCCGTGTTGCTTCTGTGGTCTGCTCAGTCATTGTTTGCAGTCAGTGAGCTTACTTGTGCAGACTGGTTTCTGAGCCACCTTGGACCCAAGATTGAAGTTTATTATTCTAACATGCTTTGTTTTCCTTCAAATGGATGCATAGGCACTTGCAGATTGAAAACATGGAACCATCCACACCATTGGTCAAACCTATTAGATCACTGCACTGATTCAAGCTAGAACTCAGATACTCAGAAGTTATGACTTTCTTGTTCTAATTTTCAGACAAGAAAATTTTCATTCCAGAATCAAACACAATGAAACATATCTGTTCTCCCAGTTTCCCCTGTTCTCTCTCTCTCTCTCTCTCTCTCTCTCTCTCTATATATATATATATATATATATATATATATATATATATATATATATATCCTTAATATCTACTTTCCATAACACTGGGCATTGGGAATGCATGATTTCTCTCATTTGAGGTGTGATCTCTGCAGGATGTCATAAGAAAATAGTGTTAATACTTTATAATTTCTAACCACTTACACTACAATTTCACAATTATTGTCTTAATAATTCAACACTAAATCTGTCAAGTTATTTTTCACAGATGATATTAGACTTGCAGAGAAATTGATTAAAATTTCCAAGGTTTATAGTCAGAATGACATAAAAGTAAGAAGTCTGAACCACTCATTTTATTTCCAGTTTCCTTGACAACTTTCTTAGAACAGCTAGAATTTGGCTATACAAACCAGTTCAATACATAAAAGATTCTAACTAAAAAAAAGTCAGAATATAATGTGTTATCCATAAGAGCTGCAATATCCCTGTGTCATTCTAAGCTCCCAATAAATAGGTTTGTAGGAATGGTCTGTCCTCGAACATTAAAGATATGTTCTCCAATTTATGTAGTTTCTGTTTCTATGTGCTAGCAAAACTCAGTTATTAAATTTGACAGCATGAGCTTTCTTAGAACATCCAATAGATTCCAATTTTAAATTGTTAAAAACATACCTTCTAGGAAAGGAGCAGTCAATGCGTTCTGGAAAGGCTTGTTTGTTCTTACAGTCACCCCAAACCAATACCTGTAAGGTGGGTTACATTCTCTAGGCAATGTTACATTATGCAAATGAATTTTCTATTTTTTTTGTAGATGTTGTTTTCCTTACTTGTGTTTTATTGCTTCCTTTCATAAGAGAAATATAGATGTTCTGCATTCTTTTAAAATGTATTAGAAAACAATGATTTAATGAGCTTGACTTGGAATTAAAAAAAAGAAAAGATTCTCAGTGTGACTGGGTTAATCTTTAAGAAATAGGAATGGCTTCCCAAAGAGCTGAGGTCATCCTGGTCAAAAGGGCAGAGGAAATATAGACAATGATTCCGTGGATGTCATGTAAAGAGGTGGTAGTAAAGTCACTGTTGCAGGGTTGGCTAGGAAAGACTCTGTAGTATAATTGTGATGAAATGATTTGTCTGGATGTCAGTTGTAAGGATGCAAAAAGACAAAAACAAAACAAACAAAAAAGAACAAAACACAACAAATAAAAAACCCGGAAAAACTAAAAACAAAAAACAATACAAGCACACACACACAGAGAGAGAGAGAGAGAGAGAGAGAGAGAGAGAGAGAGAGAGCACATCCATGTGGCAGTTCTTACAAAACATCTGTGTGCACAGAACTTTTCTGAGTCAGCCATGGACTCAGCTATACAGGAGGCCCTGTAAGAGCAGAAGACTATGGAGGGCCTCATAGCTGCCATGGGTGCTGGTCCTACAGCTCTTTTGGCTCATAAAATAGATTTGGGAAACAAGGTTACAACATAGCCACTGGCAAAGGACAAAACAATGAATAGTCAGCATAGCTACTCTGAGAATCACATGCAAAGTCAAGGCCTAATCTTCACCAGTCAAATGCCACTGTGGAGTTACTCAGAGATAAGCATGTGGCTGACCAAGTGAAAGCATTACTTGTTCTCAAAGAGTAGAGCCCAAGTCTAAGGTTGGGCCAGGCCATTGGAAGCCAACCAATGTGTCCAGAAACCAATAAGCCTCTGGAAGTAGCAGGTGACATAGAAGATACAGGCACATCTCATGCTGAAGCCTTGGTCTGCATATTTCTAAACCTAAGTAGCAGAATCAATGGTTTACCAAACTCCTGAAAAAAAAAAAAAGATTTTGTCAAACACTTTATGTGCTCCCAAATAAACAATAGCATTTTATTTCTCTATGAAACTACACTGCTCTGTGCACATTGTAGGCATATGAAGACATGTCCATGTTTTATAGCTGGAATGAAATCTTTGAAGGAGTACAGCCAATGGGGAGCCAGGCTATGATCTACACACCTCATTTCATGAATGAACTGATCAGTTAAAAAACTTCAGTGACTCCAAATCATATAAATTTTATTCCAACATAACTTAAACACCTCTGATGAACTATGTTAGGGAAATATCTTGTTTTCTACTTTAAAACAACTTCGCCAATATTCCTAAATTGTTCACTGTAATTGGCTCTTTATTACTAGGTGTATTATCTTAACTGATCTTTATTTAATATGTTTTTAAAATTCAATTAAAGAAATGTTCCTAAAATTAGAAAACTAATTTTACTGTTACTTTGGAAGAGTGTCTACTTAAAAATTCTAAAGATGAATATTTTCATTAAAAAGTGACTATCTCCATTAATTTGAGGTGACAATGATTATAGTCATCCTAGGCCAGTGCTCATGAAGAATGCACACAGAAACACATGGAAGTGCACTGTAATAATTCTATATCAGATGCTTATAGGGTCCTAACTTCATGTCAGCAAGCGTGCTTTGTCACAGTGCTTAAAATTTCAAACTCTAAATTTTCCAAGTTGAAACAAACACTGGTTTTCCTTGGCTGATCTAAATTACTCTCAGAAAATTACTTGTCTATTTTATGTTTTACTCATATTTTTTTCATCAATAAAGAAGGAAACATTATGTCTACATCCCTGGGTTTGGACATAGATAAATCATCAAGTGATTCCTGACATCCAATTCATATCTATTAGTGCAAATCTTACGTTTTTCCAAGCTGATCCAATAGAGCTCCTCAAAGGACATTTAATCATGCCACTCTTGTGGATGAAGGTATTCAAGTCTAGAATGGTGGCAAATTTATGTGTTATTGCACACTAGTGATGTGAGAAGCTATACTAGGGAATCTAAATACAAATACTCTTCCTTCCTTCTTTATTCCTTCCTTCCTTTTTGGCGTTAAGTTAATGGAGAATGAATCCATTTTGACAATACTACCATTGCTTGCTTCTGACCATTTCTTATTCAAATTAAGAGTAGAAACTGCATAAATATGAAATTTATTGAATTTCCTTCCTTTCTTCTATCATTTCTTCATTTCTTCATTCTTTCTTCTACATGCCTCTCTCTAACAGGGTGTCTTCCTGTGTAGTTCAGAATCTTGCTAGGTATTTCAGAAGAGGCACACATTGATATGGCTTCAGGGATTGTGGATATGTTCCCCTGATTTTGGTACATTCTGTAATTCCCCACTACTACTTAAGTAGTATTCTATCATAAGTTCTACACCCAGCTGAGCACACTGTGTATCATAGCACTTTACTATGTAACAATTTCAATTAAAATATAATAAAAATGGAAGACCAAATTTACCTGAAATTAATTAGGTGCTAAGTTATTTGCATGTTATTATTAAAACACCAATTTATAAATAAGATAAATAACATAGCATATACACAGAACTCATTTCTGCTGATGTTCTTGCATTTAAGATCTTTGATTGACTTATTTCACATGATAGTCTATTTCTGTTCTTGTACAGGGTATTCACTGTACTGTTAACTGACATTGTATAGAAGTATGTCAGGATTTATTGAAACCATTATAGTATAAATGAAATATTTTATCATTAAATCCATGCTATAATAATTTATGTATTTATTTCATTCAAATTTTGCACAATTACTTCTTTAGTTTAAACTACCTAAGATAAAAATATCACTATTAAGGAAATTAAAGATTTCCCATTCACCTGCCTTCCAAGTCCTCTGAGGTAAGCCAGGCTGTCTTGAACTTCATGCTGTTCCTCTGAGCTTCATTATCTGGCCACCACTTCTCCTGTGGTCACCAGGTCTGCTACACCAGAATTATTCAGGTTAGATCCTTTATCTTACCCCTAATCCCAGCTGTATCCCTAGGGCACACCCAGTTGTTCTGACACATGCACTGCCCCCTAAGTTCCATTGTTTAGATTAAGACTAGGTAGAGACCTGCTGTACAAGGAACATCTCAATTAGGCCTGCCTTCCCTATACCTGCTACACCAGAAGCATCTAGTGACAAGCAGATAGCTAAACGTTTCTTTATAAAATTCATTATGGCAACTTTAGAACACAACTATTCTACTATAGCAAGCCCTGGATATCCTAATAAAACCAAAGTATCAGATAATGACCTTAAATCCAATTGTATTAAGAGGATATAAGATTTTAAAGATAAAATGAATAAATGCATAAAGTAACTCAGGAAAATACAATGAAACAGGTAGAAGCATTTGGAAAAGAATTGAACAAATCCATTAAAGCAATATAGGAAAAAACAGCTAAGCAGGTAAAGGAAATAAATAAAACTGTTCAAGATCAGAAAATGGAAATAGAAGCAATTAAACACACATACATACAAACACACACAAACTGAAGAAGTCCTGGATGTGGAAAACCGGGAAGAGAAAAGGAACCATAGTCTCAAGCATCACCAACAGAACTCAATACTCAATATGGAATAGAAAGTCTCAGGCATTGAAGATACAATATAAGAAGTTCATACATGAGTCAAAGAAAATGTTAAATCAAAAAAAAAAAAAAAAAAAAAAAAAAAAAAAAAAAAAAAAAAAAAAAAAAAAAAAAAAAAAAAAAAAAAAAAAAAAAAAAAAAAAAAAAAAAAAAAAAAAAAAAAAAAAAAAAAAAAAAAAAAAAAAAAAAAAAAAAAAAAAAAAAAAAAAAAAAAAAAAAAAAAAAAAAAAAAAAAAAAAAAAAAAAAAAAAACACCTGTGGCACAAAGCATCCGAGATAACTGGGATACCATGAAAAGACATAACCTAAAGATTTATAGGAATAGAATAAGGAGAAGAGTCTTAGTAGTAAGGCCTAGAAAATATTTTCAAAGAAATTTTCCCAACCTAAAGAAAGAGATACCTATAAATTTACAAGTATTTACAGAACACTAATTAAATTAGATGAGAAAATAGAATCTTCTCATAGAAAAATAAGAAAGAATATTAAAAGCTGCAAGGAAAAATGCCAAGAATTATACAAAGACAGACCAATCAGAATTGCATCCGAATTCTCAACAGAAACTCTAAAAGCTAGAAAGGCCTTGAAAGATGTCTGGTAGTCACTAAGAAACCAGAGATACCAAACTAAGCTACTATACCCAGTGAAACTCTCAATCAACATAGATGGAGAAAACAAAATATTCCAAGACAAAACTAAATTTAAACAATATCTATCAACAAATCCTGACCTACAGAAAATATTAGGAGAAAAAACTTTAACCCAAGGAGGTTAACTATACGCAAGAAAACACAGTAAATAAATAATTAAACACCAGAAAAAAACAAAATAAGTGAAACACACACACACACACACACACACACACACACACACACACTCCCCACCATCACCACAAACAACAAAAACAAAAACAGCAAAATAACAGGAATTAACAATCACTAGTCATCAATATCTCTCAACCTTATTGGACTCAATTCACACACACACACACACACACACACACACACACACACACACACACACATACACACACATCACAAAACAATTTAAAAAAACATAGACTAACAGAATAGATGCTAAAACAAGATTCATCATTTTGTTGCATACATGAACTATACCTCAGCAACAAACACAGACATTACCTCAGCGTAAAGTGCAGGAAAAGATTTCCACGCAAATGGACCTAATAAGCAAGCTGGAGTAGACAACCTAATATCTAATAAAATAATCAAATTAATTTAAAAAAAGATGCTTAAGGACACTTCATACTAACCAAAAGCAAAAATCAAGATGACATCTCAGTTCTGCACATCTATGCCCCAAACACAAGGGCATCCACATTTGTAAAAGAAACATTGCTAAAGCTTAAGTCACACATCTAACACTACACAGCATCTCCCTACTCTCACCAATGGATGGGTCATCCAGGCATAAAGTAAACAGACAAATAGGAAAACTAACTAACTTTATGAGAATCAAATTAACCTCACAGATATCTACTCATTGAAACACAAAAGAATTCACTTTCTTCTCAGCACTTAAAGAAACATTCTCCCAAATTGACCTTATAGTCAGTAACAAAGCAAGCTTCAACAGAAACAGGAAAATTAAAATAATTCCTTATAACTAAGCAGATCACTAAGAATTAAATCTGGACTTTAATGATAATGGAATAAACAGAACATAAGAACACATCAAAAACATAATTCACCATGATCAAGTATGTTTCATTCCAGTGATGCTGAGATGATTTAATATATGACAATCCATCAACATAATCCACCATATAAAGAAACTGAAAGAAAGAAGCCACAAGATCATCTCATTGGTTGTCGAAAAAGCCTTTGATAAAAATCTAATACCCCTACATTTTAAAAGTCTTGGAGAGATCATAGATATAATGTGAACTCCTAAACACAATAAAAGCAAGCCAATGATCATCATCAATTAAATGAAGAAAAACTTAAAAATATTCAACTAACATCAGGGACTATACAAGACTGCCCAATCTCTCCCTACTATTCAAAATAGTACATGAAACTTTACCTGTAGGAGTAAAATGAATAAATTAAATCAAGGAGATATAAGTAGAAAATGAATAATAGAAAAATATTGCTGTACACATATGATATGATTGTATATATGAATGTCCCAAATATTTTTTTTTTACCAGAGAACTCTTACAAATGACAAATATCTTCAGCAAAGTGGTTGGTTACAAAATTAACTTCAGAAATCAATAGCCCTCCTTTATATAAAAGATAAATGGAATAAGAAATAAATCATGAAAACAGCATCCTTTACAATAACGACATATAATATAAAATATTTTGGTGTAACTGTAACCAAGCAAATACAAGACCTTTATGACAAGAACTTCAAGTCTCTGAAGAATGAAATGGAAGAAGATGTCAGATGATGGAACTATCTCCCATGCCCATCTATTTGTAGTGTTAACATAGTAAAAATCTTTCCAAAAGCATTCTATAGATTCTTACAGATCTTGACAGAACAATTTTATGTTTCATATGGAAACATAAAGAAAAAAAATCCAAGATAAGTAAAACAATGCTATACAATAATGGAAGTACTAGAGGTTTCACCATACCTGGTATACTATAGAGAAAAAGTCATAAAGCTGCATGCTACTGGCAAAAATACAGACAAATTGATAGATGCAATAGAATCAAAGACCCAGCAATAATTCCAAACAACTACAGATGATTTATATTTGTGAAAGAAGTCAAAACCACACAATGGATAAATGAAAGTACCTTTAGCAAATCGTGCTGGTCTTACTGGATATCTGCATTTTGAAGAATGCAAATTGGACCAAAATCTATCACTCTGGATAAAACTCAAGTCCAAGTAGATCAAATACTTCAACTTAAAATGAGATACGTCATTCTAATAGAATACAAAAATCAAAAATTGAACTCATCGTCACAGGAAGCAAATTCATGAACTGAACAGCAGTAGCTCAAGCACTAAACTCAACAATTAATAAATGAGAGCTCCTGAAACTAAAAATCTTTTGCAGGACAAAGGACACTATCAATAAGATAAATGTCAGCCTATAAAATGGGAAAGTATTTTCTCCAACTCTACATCAGACAGTTGACTTATATCCAAAATATATAAAGAATTAAAGAAATTAGACATCAATAAACCAAATACCCAAACTATAAAATTGAGGCACAGAACTAAACAGAATTCTCAACAGAGGAATTTCTAATGGTCCATAAGCACTTAAAGAAATGTTCAAAATCCTTAGTACATCCAAATCCTTAGGTAAATGCAAATCAGAATGACTGGGATTCCATCTTACATAGATCAGAATGACTAAGATAAAAAACTCAAGTGACAGCACATGTTGGTGAGGAAGTGGAGCAAAGGAAACACACTTCCATTACTGGTAGGCATGAAAACTTATACAACCACTTTGGAAATTTGGAAATCAATGTGTAATTTCTCAGAAAATTGGGAATTGTTTTACCCCAGAACCAAGTTTATACCATTTCTGGGCATATACCCAAAAGATGTCCCACTATATCACAGGGACACTTGTTCAACTATGTTCATAGCAGCTTTATTTGTAACAAGAAACTAGAAGCAACCTAGATGTTCCTCAAATGAAGAATGGATAAAGAAAATGTGTATTTATGCAATAGGATTCTGTTCAGCTATTAAAAACACACATATTGAACAATTCAGGCAAATGGATGAAGCTAGAGAGTATAATCTTAAGTGAGGTAACCCAGACCCAGAAAGACATGTATGGTATACACTCTCTTATAAGTGGACATTGGCCATAAAGTACAGGATAACCATGTTACAATCCACAGACCCAAAGAAACAGGGTAATAAGGAGATCTCAAGGGAGAACGCATGAATCTCCCCCAGAAGGGGAAACTAAAGAGTCATCAGAGTTGGATGGAGTGAGGGAACCATGTGAGAGATGGGGTGAGAATGAGAAAGAGAATGGGAATCGTTTATAGGGAGGAAGGACAGGAGAGCACTAGAAGTGGGAACAGAAATTGGTGGATGCCATCTCTGGGAAGAGACCTGGGACAGAGGAGGCTATGGGGGATGAAAGTACCTTATATAGAGTACCTATAGGGTATGGGGGAATGAAAGTACCTTATATAGGATACCTATAGGGTATGGGGGATGAAATTACCTTATATAGGGTACCTATAGGGTATGGGGGATGAAATTACCTTATATAGGGTACCTATAGGGATGACCCTAGCTGAGAATCCTAACAGCAGGAGAATATGGAGACTAAAGTGGCCACCTCCTGTAACCATGCATGACTTCCAGTGGAAGGAGAGGAACACCAAATCACCCACCAAAATTTCCACCCAAAATCTGTTCTGTCTATAACATGGCCAAGGTTAAAGGTGGGTCAGAGATTGAGGGAATGGCTAACCAAACCAATGACTGCCCAAACTTGAGACACATTTCATATGAGAAAGCTAACCCCTGATACTATTAATGATAATCTGTTATGCTTACAGACAGAAACCTACCATAACTCTCTATTGAGGCTTCATCCATCAGTGGATAGAAACAAATGCAGAGACCTACACCCAAACAGCAGGCAGTGCTTGGGGAGTCGTGTGGAAGAATGGGAGATAGAATGGAGTGTACTGGAGAGGTCAACACACCACAAAAATACCTAAAGAGTCAACTAACCTGTGCCCATGGGGGCTCACAGAAACTGAACCTCAACCAAAGAGCATCCAGGTGTTGGACCTAGGAACTCTACATATCTGTGTCAGATGTGCAGCTTGGTCTTCATGTGGGACTTCTAATTACTGGAACAGGGTCTATTTCAGTCTCTGTTCCTTGGCAATGGATCCCCTCCCCCTACCTTGATAGCCTGGTTGGGCCGCAGTGGTACAGATATACTAAGTACCACAGAAAGGAGATGCCACAGGGTGGAGAGATGCCACAGGGTGGAGAGATGCCACAGGGTGGAGAGATGCCACAGGGTGGAATGGCACCCAATCCGGAGGCACCAGAATTTGCTTTCTCTGACAAGGGGAAACTTTAAAGGCTAGGGCTGGGAGGAGGGAATGGAGGGAAATCTCTGATCAAGATATAAGGTAAATAAATAAATACATTATTAAAATAAAAAGAAAGTTAAAATTTTAAGAATTTTGTCATATATAGTTCTGATTTTTCTAGCACATCACTAACATGCAAATGCCTTGAAATAATGATTAATATTTAAAGTTTCTTTGCTGTAGGTATACATGTGAAACATTTTTTTCACAGAAAACTGGAGAATTATTATAATTTATGAATAATTATAATTTAAGAAGAACTAATGAAGAATCAAAGATAAGAAGCAGCTCATGAATGGTGTGCTCTCTATTGGTAAGAGGAAAAATCATTCTCCAGTCTTAAACAATCATTAAGTGAAAACTGTACTACACTAGGTAGGTGGAGATACAAAAGCTATTAACTGGTCAGGATTATTTTTTGGCTCAAGTTACAATCCCCAGCCTTAGTAAATACCACAGGGCAGCTGGGGAAGGGTGTATCATCACTGGCTACCCAATGTACTTAAGCAGTTGATTAAAGAATCCCCTACAGTTTATGATTCACAATAGCACATACAGTATAAACCTGCTCATGTCTCACACTAAATTTATTACAACTAGGAGACCTGGGTTAATCATAATTTTAGAGAGAAACTACAGGATGATATTTGCTTATGATTCTTAATGCTTTGATTATATGGCAGGCTATTTCTGCCTCCTGCAAATTTCCCTCTACCCAGTCTTGCCTTAAAAAGGACACCTTACAACTTTGAAATAGCAGAAATATGGAGAAAATTAATTGTATTAATTCATTATGGAAGCTTTATATCTGTTTTCTGTCAATTGAAGCAAGGAACCAAATGGGTCCAGCTCCAGTAACCACTTTAAAATTACAAACATTTTTATCCTCACCTGCTCAGGGTGTTATGGCATCCACAACTCCTGATACTGAGGCAAGTAAAGGCCAAGAAAATATAGACTCCCCAAGCAGGATATTTTCAGAGATGATAAGCCAATCTTATTTTATCCATTGCTATTCAAACCCATTGATATTTCTTTACAGAAGCATAGCACCATATGATGAACACTGTGTTAAAGTATAAACTATGGTACAATATGGTACATGATGTTTCTATAGCCTGTCATCTTCAAGACAGTGTTTCAACACTGCCTTAATGGTCTATCTATATACTATCAACCTTATAATTTCAGAATTTTCTGCTAATGTAAGATCTGTGAATCCCACATATTTTTGTATAACATAATCCATTAGACCTAAAGAACTTTGTGTAATTTTTGTATATGAGTAATTTTTCTTTCATTTCTGTACTAAAGAAGTGGATGCTCACAACCATTGGACTGAGCACAGGGTTCACAATGAAGGAGCTAGAGAAAGGACCCAAGGAGCTGAAGGTGTTTGCAGATCCATAGGAGGAACAACAATATGAACTAACCAGTACCTCCAGAGTTCCATGGGACTAAACCACCAACCAAAGAGCACACATGGTGGGACTCATGGCTCCAGCTGCATATGTGGCAGAGGATGGCCTATTCAGTGATCAATGGGAAGAGAGGTCCTTGTTCCTGTGAAGGTTCTATGCCCCAGTATAGGGGAATGCCAGGGACAGGAAGAGGGAGAGGGTGGGATGGTGACTAGGTGGAGGTGAAAGGGGATATGGGGTTTTTGGAGGGGAAACTAGAAAAGGGGATAACATTTGAAATGTAAATAAAGAAAATAATCAAATAAAAAATAAAAAGAAATAAAAAGGGGATAGTACTGAGGTGCAATCCACAGGAAAAACCAACTCAGTTTTTAAATGGTCAGTTTTAGTCAAACTGAATCTCAGGGAATGTTTTGGAGAATAGCTTGATAACTTACAGCAAAATGTTTAACTGGTCTTGTTAAAAGACTATACTGTGCCACAAATACAAAATTAATTAATTTCTGTTGCAGGTTGAATAAATATATATCACTGTAACTAGCAAATTAAACCTGTAGTAACGGAGAAGGATTCTTTTCCAGTGTATAATCCACATTTCTGCTTTTATATATGCTTTGTTTGTAAGCTCATTCAAATGTGTACTGATGATAGAAATGACATCAGCTGAAATGCACTAGGCATTTCATCTAACCTACCTAGAGACACTCACTGACTGTGATCATATGATCCTCCTGTCTTTAGATTTATACTTGCTATTTTTAAATTATGTTTATATGCATATGACCATATGTGGATTATGAAATTGTGTAATGATACTTACATAGTACAGCAGAAGGTGTTAGATCCCCTGAATCTGGAGGTATGAGCACCTACCTGGTAGGGGTACAGCAAACTTAAAGTTGGTTCCTCTGTACAAGGAGTAAAAGTTCTGATCTATTGAGCCATCCACTCAGTCCCTCATTCTAATGTCTTACATGTATTTACATAGATTCAAATTTATTCTATCAAATAACTTCGCAAAGTTCTGCAAATCTGAGTTGCTCTTGTCTTTCACCAATTTGATAACACATTCCGTACCTACATATACCACTACTTCTCCTACACAAAATGGGGGACCAAACATAGTAACAATAACTTTTTCCATTGAGATAATTTAATTTTCCAACTTTTCTTGCATTGACTCTGACCTATAAAGATGTAACATAGCAACAGACCACTTCCTGCTTCAATAACAAATTGTCCCTTCTAATAAGTGATTGAAGTATTTTTTGGAAAATAATTAAAAACTCTCTGTGAGACTCAAAAATGACTAGAAAGATAGAAATCAATCAAACTGTCATATAAAATATGAATAGCTGATATAATTCTTTATAATGCTTGTACTTTTGGACCTGTTTGATTCAGTCAATGATTTTGGTTTAAAAAAGAGGAGCATTTGGGAAAAGTATGGAGAGGAATGCCTAGTTACAATCTTGGTCAAATTGTAGTCTGATTTCTCATTTTCTCTGCTCTGGTTTTATGAGAAGGCTCAAAAGAATAGCATATTTCTGTCTTATTTCCTTGAATGATGATATCTATGTGAGAACTAAACTATGTAATCCCACAGTAATTTCAGGGACATTCTACAGTTATTGTTCATAAAGTCTTGTCTCTGACTCTTGTGGGGTTCTGAGATTGAGCTCAAGTTAAATTTGGAGCAAGTAGCTTTACCCACTAATTCACCTTAGCCATCCTATAAATGGCAATACTTAAAGAACTGAAAGAAAGAAGACACTGTAACTGGAAAAATGGATTATGTAATAGCTTTAGCATTCTCAATGCAAGTCACTAGTAGTCATATTTAGATTGGTTTTCATTAGATTGTTCATTTAAAAAGATAAAATATGCCCTTATAGAAGATAGAATAAAGAGAATATTTAAAAAGTAAATGATAAAACTGAGAAGTTACAAGCAAGTTTGAGACACCAGTTTGACATTGTCACAATGATTATGTGAAGGTATTTTTCAATAGAACCTAAATCACTAAAAAATATAATAGAGCCCTTCTGGTCAGCATTAGCACTGGTTACCTTGGGCACAGAATCAGCGGATACCCCCACAGTCCCCAGAGGACTCTCCATGCAATCTTAGGATCAGTGGAACACAACATCTGTTCCAAACCAATTGTGATATGCTTGTGATAGCAGAAACAAGGACACCGGAGCTCTGCCTCACCAGAGACTCGGATTCCTTCTGATAGGTACTGGTTTAACAGACCAGACAGCTCCATGATCCTCAGAGAAGACACCACTTCCAGGCACTGTAACATGCCCAGGATCTTAGGATAACAGGATCCAGGATAACAGGAGCTTGGTCACACCAGTATTTCAGGGTCTCAGAGGAGGCTTGACTTCCAAGAACTCTTGACACACCCAGAATCTCAGGTTCACAGGAGCCCATAATTAAAGAATCACAGAGAAAGCTGGACTCTGAGGAGTCCTGAATCAACTGGGATTATAGAAAGGACAGGCTCCAATCAGATATATTGAGGGCAGCAAGGACTTGAGATAATCATATGGCAGGAGGCAAGCATAAAAACAGAAGCAACAGAAACCAAGGGTATTTGGCATCATCAAAACCAAACTCTCCCACCATAGCAAGTCCTGAATACACCATCATAACAGAAAAGCAAGTAATGGATCTCAAGTAACTTCTCATAATGATGATGGAGGACTTTAAGAAGGAAATACAGGAAAACACAGGTAAATAGCTAGAAGCCCTTAAAGAGGAAGCAAAAAATTCCCTTAGAGAGTTACAGAAAACACTACCAAACAGGTCATAGACTTGAACAAAATCATCCAGGATCTAAAAATGGAAGTAGAAACAATAAAGAAATCACAAAGGAAGACAACTCTGGAGTTAGAAATCTTAGGAAAGAAAACAGGAACCATAGATGCAAGCATCAGCAACAGAATACAAGAGATGGAAAAGAGAATCTCAGGTGCAGAAGACTCCATAGAAAAGATGGACACAACAATCAAAGAAAATGCAAAATGCAAAAATATCCTAACTCAAAAAATCTAGGAAATCCAGGGCACAATGAGAAGGCCAAATCTAAGATTAAAAGGTATAGATGAGAATGAAGATTTTCAACTTAAAGGGCCAGTAAATATCTTTAACAAAATTATAGAAGAAAACTTCCCATACCTAAAGAAAGAGATGCCCATGAACATAAAAGAAGCCTACAGAATTCCAAATAGACTGGATCAGAAAAGAAATTCCATAATAATCAGAACAACAAATGCACTAAATAAAGACCTAATATTAAAAGCAGTAAGGGAAAAATGTCAAGTAACATATAAAGGCAGACCTATTGGAATTACACCAGACTTCTCACCAGAGACTATTATGAAAGCCAGATGATTCTTGACAGATGTTATATAGATCCTAAGAGAACACAAATGCTAGCCCAGGCTACTATACCCAGCAAAACCCTCAATTATCATAGATGGAGAAACCAGAGTATTCCATGACAAAACAAAACCAATTTCACACAATATCTTTTCATAAATCCAGCCCTTCCAAGGATAATAAGTGGAAAACACCAATACAAGGATGGAAATTACGTCCTAGAAAAAGCAAGAAAGTAATCCTTCAACAAACCTAAAAGAAGACAGCCACAAAAACAGAATCCCAAATCTAACAATAAAAATAACAGGAAGTAACAATTAATTTTCCTTAATATCTCTTAATAACAATGCACTCAAGTCCCCAATAAAAAGAGATAAACTAACAGACTGGCTACATAGACAGGACTCAACATTTTGCTGCTTACAGGAAACCCACCTCAGGGAAAAAGAAAGACATTACCTTAGAGTGAAAGGCTGGAAAACAATTTTTCAAGCAAACAGTCCCAAGAAAGAAGCTGGAGTAGCCATTCTAGTATCAAATAAAATTGACTTACAACCCAAAGTTTTCATAAAAGACAAGGAGGGGCATTTCATACTCATCAAAGGTAAATTCTTCCAAGATGAACTCTCCATTCTGAATATCTATGCTCCAAATGCAAGAGCAGCCACATTCATTAAAGAAACTGTAGTAAGGCTCAAAGCACACACTGTACCTGACACAACATAGTGGGAGACTTCAACACCCCACTCTCATCAATGGACAGATCCTGGAAACAGAAACTAAACAGAGACATACTGAAACTAACAGAAGTTATGAAACAAATGGATTTAACAGATATCTACAGAACATTTTATCCTAAAACAAAAGGATATACCTTCTTCTCAGCACCTCATGGTAACTTCTCCAAAATTGACCATATAATTGGTCCCCAAACAGGCCTCAACAGATACAAAAATATTGAAATTGTCCCATGCATCCTGTCAGATCACCACAGACTAAGGCTGATCAACACTCTCTTCAATGATACCTTGGTCATGGAAGAAATAAAGAAAAAAATTAAAGACTTTTTAGAGTTTAATGAAAAAGAAGCCACAAAATACCCAAACTTATGGGACACAATGAAAGCATTCCTAAAAGGAAAACTCATAGTTCTGAGTGCCTCCAAAGAGAAACTAGAGAGAGCATACACTAGCAGCCTGTCAGCACACCTAAAAGCTCTAGAACAAAAAGAAGCAAATTCACCCAAGAGGTGTAGACAGCAGGAAATAATCAAACTCAGGGCTGAAATCAACCAAGTGGAAACAAAAAGAACTATACAAAGAATCAACCTAACCAGGAGCTGTTTTTTTTGAGAAAATCAACGAGATAGATAAACCCTTAGCCAGACTCACTAGATGGCACAGGGACAGTATCCTAATTATAAAATCAGAAATTAAAAGGGAGACATAACAACAGAACCTGAAGAAATCCAAAACACCATCAGATCATACTACAAAAGGCTATACTCAACAAAACTGGAAAACCTGGATGAAATGAACAAATTTCTAGACAGATACTAGGTACCAAAGTTAAATCAGGATCAGATTAATGACCTAAACAGTCCCATAAGACCTAAAGAAATAGAAGCAGTCATTAATAGTCTCCCAACCCCCCCCCCAAAAAAAAAAGCTCAGGACCAGATGGGTTAGTGCAGAGTTTTATCAGACATTCAAAGAAGACCTAATTCCATTTTTTTTCTCAAACTATTCTACAAAATAGAAACAGAAGGTACTCTACCCAATTCATTCTATGAAGCCACAATTGCTCTGATACCTAAACCACACAAAGATCCAAAAAAGAAAGAGAACTTCAGACCAATTTCCCTCATGAATATCGATGCAAAAATACTCAATAAAACCCTCACAAGCCAAATCCAAGAACAAATCAAAAAGATTATCCATCATGACCAAGTAAGCTGCATCCCAAGGATGCAGGAATGGTTTAACATACAGAAATAAATCAACGTAATCTACTATATAAACAAACTCAAAGACAAAAACCACGTGCTCATCTTGTTAGATGCTGAGAAAGCATTTGACAAAATCCAACACCCATTCAGGATAAAAGTCTTGGAAAGATCAGGAATTCAAGGCCCATACCTAAGCATAATAAAAGCAATATACAGCAAACCAGTAACCAACATCAAAGTAAATGGTGAGAAGCTGGAAGCAATCCCACTAAAATCAGGGACTAGACAAGGCTGCCCACTTTCTCACTACCTATTCAATATAGTACTTTAAGTCCTAGCCAGAGCAATTTAACAACACAAGGAGATCAAGAGATACAAATTGGAAAGGAAGAAGTTAAAATATCACTATTAGCAGATGATATGATAGTATATATAAGTGATCCTAAAAATTCCAACAGAGAACTCCTAAACCTGATAAACAGCTTCAGTGAAGTAGCTGGATATAAAATTAACTCAAACAAATCAATGGCCTTCCTCTACACAAAGGATAAACGGACTGAGAAAGAAATTAGGGAAACAACACCCTTCACAATAGTCACACATTCTATAAAATATGTGGTGTGACTCTAACTAAGAAAGTAAAAGATTTGTATGAGAAGAACTTCAAGTCTCAGAAGAAAGAAATAAAAAATGATCTCTGAAGATGGAAAGATCTGCCATGCTCATGGATTGGCAGGATTAAAATAGTGAGAATGGCTATCCTGCTGAAAACAATCTACAGATTGAATGCAATCCCCATAAAACTCCAACTAAATTCTTCACAGAGTTAGAAGGGTATATTGCAAATTCATCTGGAATAACAAAAAAACCTAGGATAGTAAAAACTATTCTCAACAATTGTGGTAGACCCTTTAGGTCCCCTGTCTGCGTGGAACAGTTTCTCTGGAGCAAGTGGGCGAAGGAGTTCAGCGAGTGACAAACAGACATGACACAAGGAAGTGTGGATGTGAATGTAATTTGTCAAATTGGGCATCAGACTTTTTATACAGAAGAAAATAGGAAAATTAGGTGACATATCAGCAAGGTACAATGAGATCACCAAATGCTTAATGACTCTTACACAAAACAGGAAATATAAACACAAAGACTGGCAGGAACTGGGCAATAAAACAACTGAGACAAAGTCAGCTCTATCTAAGGTCAGCTATATTCTTAGTTCCAGGTGTGAGGTCTTTATACTCCCAGGGCAAGGGCTTTCATGCCCAAGTCATGGTTCTTAAGGAGTTCCACTCTAGCTAACCTCCTCATGAATAATGCAATACTTTAAAACCACAGCCTGATCTACTTCGTAAACCATTGTAAATTCCTGTATATGGGAGTGACTTGGCTTTTATTTTAAGTGAATAGTGTGGGGGGACATTCTACTAATAAATAATGTAGTCTGCCATACCTGGCTGCAGTGAAGGTTCCTGTCTCTGTGGGAAATCCTAACTCTTTCATAGTTCCTTGCCTGGGTAAGACTGGCTATTGTCAAGTAAACTTTCTGCAGACCAGCCTTGAGCTACTCTGGCTCCATTCTTTGTAATGCCTAGTTTCCCTGTCTCTAGATAGTTATCTGAATTCCTACTGAAATCAAGGATTTTCTAGGATGTTGGAACATTAGCAGAAGGCTTAGGTAGGTCAGAATTTAATCTTTAATAAAATAATACTAAAGGAGAGCACCTGGATCCATACATGAGACTAAGGCGGGGATATACAGATTATGAAAACGCCTTCCCAAGGGAATGAGTTTCTTTTGAAACTCTGAGTCTCATGAGTGCTTTTAGGCTTTTCACCCTGTCAAGCCCTACACTGGGATGTGCGTAACAAACAATAAAAGAACCTCTGGGGGAATCACCATGCCTGACTTCAAGCTATACTACAGAGCAATTGTGGTAATAACTGCATGGTGCTGGTACAGCTACAGACAGATAGACCAATGGAATAGAATTGAAGACACAAAAATGAACCCACACAACTATGGTCACTTGATCTTTGACAAAGTAGCTAAAGCCATCCAGTGGAAAAAAAGGCAGCATTTTTAACAAATGGTGCTGGCACAACTGTCGGTTATCATGTAGAAAAATGAGAATTGATCCATACTTATCTCCTTGTACTAAGGTCAAGTCTAAGTGGATCAAGAAACTCCATGTAAAACCAGAGACACTCAAACTTATAGAGGAGAAAGTGGGGAAAGGCCTCTAAAATATGGGCACAGGGGAAAAAATCCTGAACAGAACATCAATGGCTTGTGCTGTAAGATTGAGTATTGACAAATGGGACCTCATAAAATTTCAAAGCTTCTGTAAGGCAAAGGACACTGTCAATAAGACAAAAAGTCCCCCAACATATTGGGAAAGGATCTTTATTAATCCTAAATCTGATAGGGGACTAATATTCAACATATAAAAAGAACTCAAGAAGATAGACTCCAGAAAATCAAATAACACTTTTTTAAAAATGGGGTACAGAGCTAAACAAAGAATTCTCAACTGAGGAATATCTAATGGCTAAGAAGTACCTGAAAAGGTGTTCACCATCCTTAATCATCAGGGAAATGCAAATCAAAACAACCCTGAGATTCCACTTCACACCAGTCAGAATGGCTAGGATCAAATATTAAGGTGACAGCAGATGCTGGCAAGGATGTAGAGAAAGAAGGAAACTCCTCCATTGTTGGTGGGATTACAAGCTGGTACAATCACTATGGAAATCAGTCTGGTAGTACCTCAGAAAATTGGACATAGTACTACCAGAAGATCCAGTAATTCCTCTCCTGGGAATATACCCAGAAGATATTCCAACATGTAATAAGAACACATGCTCCACTATGTTCATAGCAGCCTCAATTATAAGAGCCAGATGTTGGAAAGAACCCAGATGTCCCTCAACAGAGGAATGGATACAGAAAATGTGGTACATTTACACAATGGAGTACTACTCAGCAATTAAAAACAATGCATTCATGAAATTTCTAGGCAAATGGATGCATCTGGAGGATATCATCCTGAGTGAGGTAATGCAATCAGAAAAGAACACACATGGTCTGCACTCACTGATAAGTGGTTATTAGCCCAGAGGCTTAGAATATCCACTATACCATTCGCAAAACACATGAAACTCAAGAAGGAGGACCAAAGTGTGGATACTTCGCTTCTTCTTAGAATGGGGAACAAAATATCCATGGAAGGAGTTACAGAGACAAAATTCAGAGCTAAGAAAGAAGAAAAGACCATCCATCCAGAGACTGCCCCACCTGGGGATCCATCCCATAATCAACCACCAAATGCAGACACTATTGCATATGCCAGAAAGACTTTGCTGACAAGATCAAGCTACATCTTTTTCTTTTGAGGCTATGCTGGTGCCTGGAAAATACAGAATTAGATGCTCATAGTCATCTATTGGAGGTATAACACAGGGCCCCCAATGGAGGAGCTAGAGAAAGCACCCAAGGATATGAAGGTGTCTGCAATCATATAGGTAGAACAATAATATGAATTAACCAATACCTCCAGAGCTTGTGTTTCTAGCTGCATATGTAGCAGAAGATGGCCTAATCAGCCACCATTGGTAAGAGAGGCCCCTTGGTATTGCAAACTGTATATGCTCCAGTACAGGGGAACACCAGGGCCAAGAAGTGGGAGTGGGTGGGTAGGGAAGCAGGGCGGGGGCAGGTATAGGGAACTTTCAGGATAGCGTTTTAAATGTAAATGAAGGAAATATCTAATTTAAAATAAGAACATTAAAAAACCCAAAAACCAAAAACCAAACAACAAAAAAATGTAGGTGAACTAAATCCCCTGAAATATTTTTGTTGGTACTATTTTAAGTGTATTGGTATATATATACATACATATATGATTGTTATTATTAACTTATGTTGATGGAATCACTTAAATTTAATTCAAATGCTTTCTATTTTCAGTTGCACCTATTCTCTAGAAGAAATAATATGTTGTAATTTCCTCAAAAGCACATCAAAAAAAGAAATATGTTTCTTTTCAATTTCAAAGCACTATCAGAAGTCATTATGAAATATAAGTTGTACTTGTCAGCCATTGGTGATGAGACATGGAAAATAATACATAAGGTTGACCCCAAAATAGTATAACTCCAATATAATAGTACTTATATGATTTCATAAAAAGTGGTTTCATATGCTAATTTTTATTAATACTTGTGCATGCATTACATATTTTTTTGAGACAGGGTTTCTCTCTTTATCCCTTGCTGTCCTGGAACTCACTTTGTAGAACAGGCTGGCCTCGAACTCAGAAATCTGCCTGCCTCTGCCTCCCAAGTGCTGGGATTAAAGGTGTGTGTCACCACACACAGCCTTACATATTTTAATAAATTACTTTATGAAGTTTAATATGTGAAGTATAAAATAGTATCAATACTATTTCACAATAAAGTAGCACATAGGCTCTCACAATTATGTAAGTATCCTAATGAGCATTCAAAAGTGGAAGAAGCAAAGTCTATGACACATTAATTCTACTCAAAAAACTATAGGTAACGCAAGAGAACTGAGAGCAGAAGAGGAGACAGATATTCCTTCCAAGGGAAGATCACAAGAATTGGTTTTCAGGTGCAAAATAGTCATCCCTGAAAATGTATGTGTAGGTAACATTGTACAGAATCAATTATATTTAGGATCACACACAAACATATAGAGATAGAGAGATAGAGAGATAGAGATCTAGATATATTCCTGTCTTATCAATGTATACTTGAATTTATTTTGTTATAGATTAGCTAGTAAGAAATAGTGAGTTTATTATAATGTTTACAATGGTTTCATATATACATATATATAGAGAAAGATGCAAAACAATTATTAAAAATAAAATGAATTTGAAAGAAATCAGGGAGAGTGGGTAGAAGGATTTGAAGGTAGAGAATTGAAGGGTGAATTGTAATTATATTATCAAATATAAATTAAAATTAATTTAAAATAACATATGCAGTACATTAAAATAACAGCTTGCTTGTTGGTAAAATCAACTTCACAAGACTGTGCATACAGATCATTCTACAGTCTTATAGAAGAACTTGTATTTTAGAGTAGAAGTTATATTCTCCTGGAACAGTATCTGTCTACATTGAGCACCATATAAATATATTTATCAACATCAATTTAAAATAAAAAGTATTTTCATATTAAAATCTTACTATTCCTGAGAATATAGGCAGAATAAGATAAACCCATATCCTCTCTCCTCCTTGTACTACTACTGAAGAGAAAACAGTAACTATACAAAATAAATTTAAGGAGAAACTGGCTGAGAAATATGTTCATGTCTTACAGGAAGGGTGGTGGGAAGGTTGCTAGGGAAGTAAATAGGAGTAAGAGCATTAGAACATCTTTACACTGAGAATGCACTTCCATATGGCTCTCTGTAGGTTTGGAGATGAAATGTTAGATTGAACGTGTGCTTTATGTTTGACCTCAGTTTCTTGGACCTTCGTTCCTACTCTCTCTCAAAGCTAGCCTGAAATCTGACACCAGCATGCCTCCCTCTCTGCAATCACTTGCACATATTGCTCTCCATGGGACCTGACTGCTGTAACTCCTTCTGTGTTTCTGTGTTTTGTGTTATGCAGAAAACGCTAAACACTACTGACAGACCAGACAAAGCAACTCATGAACTGACCTCTCTGCAGAAGAGTTAGGATGAGAAATGTCTAAACTGGTCTGTGCTACACTCATGGGTCAGAGGGACAGAAGCAGTCATAACCTTCAACAACAAACAACCTATGCAGCCCACTTAGCTCTCTTGGCCCTTAAGTATCTCACCATTCCTCTACCCAGCTGGGAACATTCTAGTTTCTACTTAAATCTAGGCTTCAGGAATTGAATGGAGAAGGCCCCAGATAAACATCTTTTTAAAAAAATGTTTCCTATGTCTTATGAAGTGCTTTGAATGACAGTCACAAAAATCCCATTTCCAACAGATAAAATCTTATAGCCTGGAGTCCTGGGATGCACACACATTCCTACTGATTTTGGTTTAATCCAACCAGCAGCATACACCAGCTGATATGAGGCCCCCAACACATACACAGCAGAGGGCTGCCAGGTCTGAATTCAGTCAGAGAAAATGCACCTAACCCTCAAGAGACTGGAAAACCTAGGAAATTTAGAGGTCTGGTGGGGTGGGGGTTGGGGGAAACATCGTTCAGGAGATAGGGGTGCGGGAAAGAGGTAAGGATGAGAAACAGCTGGAGGAAAGACCGGAAGGGGAATAAAATCTGGAGTGTAAATAAATAAATAAATAAATAAATAAATAAATAAAATTAATAAAGGAGTATAAACGATTTATAGACAGCTCAATTTTAAATATCTTTTCTTAAATTATTCCTATTTAAGATTAAAATAATTTATATATATATATATATGAGTTTATGTTATGTGCATATGTACATATAGATATAAATTGCCTAATTTAAAGTATTAATCTATTAATTTTTATACAAGCATAATGAAACTTGTTATTAAACTTTTGAAGCAACTAATTAAGATAATTTTAGTTTTAAATTTTATACACCTTTTTCTGTATTTTTGTGAGTTAATCAAGAAGCATTTGAAAAAAGGTGTTTTGAGGTACATTACTCTCAGTTAATATTTTGAGGCTGTGAAAGGAAAACGCACTTTTGTCCAAATGCAGCTATAATTGCTTTAACTCTTTAAGGATTCAATATAGTTATACACACATGTTGCTTGCTCCTTTATGAAGAACATTCTCAGGACAGCTATTTTGGGCTTATTGAGTGAGAATCATTTCAAATATCTGGTAAATGTTAGGTTGAGTGTCTTAGGGACATTATTCAAAGCTTTCCTTATTACCCACTTCCTAAGCAAAGTTTCTGAACAGTGGTGACATCTGAAAATTATTCTGATTATATATATCTAAATGACTGTTTCCTTCTTTTTTTCACATTCATTTCACTGTGTTTCCTGTTCTCCATAAGTTTTCCTGCTCACTTTATGTTTGTCAATGGCATCAACTCTTCACTTTACCTCACATCTTCTTTGCTAATGCCATTGGGCAAAATTTCTTGATACTCTTGTCTTCTATTTAGATGGGTAGCATACTCTATATAACGCAGCAATTCAACCCCGCTGCACATTTTAATACTCTTAGATCTTCCTTATCCTGAAATTGTCTTCACATTGTCCAGTGGAAGGCTTTTTTATTATATTGTTTTCTTTTATTTCAGATGAAATTCCAGGGTGCCTTAAGATGATTAAGGTTCATCTCCTGCAATGTTTTAAGAGGAATCCCCAAAGCAAATAATTTAATCATTTTTGATATTATAGGAATTCTCTTCAAAGAAAAAATATCAATGTTTGTTAATTTTAAGAGAATATTTTCTAAACTTTCAGATATTTTATCTAAACAGCATGTACTATGTATATTTATTCATTCAAAATATGTCTGTAGTAAGTATGTAGTTGTATATTGAGCATGTTTAACTTGACTCATCACTTAGATATAACTCTTATATCAATGAGATCCATAAAAAATAGCTTTAAATGAATCGATTACAGTTATTGTAGATGTGCAGTTAAGAATAACATATCCCAGTAAACACTTTAGAAGACACATTGTTTCTCTTTATTGTAGTATCAAGTGAGTGTTCTCTTCAATGATTTGATTTGGATTTTGTGAGACAGTCAAGGTGATGAAATTTTTGTTTGTTGGAACAAATTGGTTTTCTCTGCCTATTTCAAGAATAAAAATACAAGAAAAACAATGTCTCACCACCCAGGAAGATTATATTCAATATAAAGGTATACACACAAAAAGAGTGGAGAGAAAAAGAGGGAGAGAGGGAGAGACATGAAAATCAGAGAAAGGAGATGGAAGACAAAGTAATAGGAAATCGAAATGTATGCTTCTAGAGATGAACAAATGCTCTGGGTTTCTTGAATGTTTATATAGAGGCTGGGTCTCTTTATCCTTCAGAAATTAGATTGGGATATCATGGGTTTGGGGTGAGGATAGTCTGGACAAAAACAAGGAAGCTAATTGGTTCCTGCCAAAGTGCTTCATTTGTAGGTGACTAAAAGTCTCATGAATGCCTTTTTCTTGGGGAGGTGTGGAGGCCATTAAGTCTTTGTCTCAAAGAACAAAAATAACCCGGAAGTATGGCATCTTAAGTGGTTAAGTGAATAAGACATCTCCATTTGCCTGCCTCTCAACCCTTCATTTGTACATGTCTTTTCTCATATAAACTTTTATCTCATTCTCAAATTAACTTATTTAATTTCCCATTAAATTATATACTTTTACATCTGAGCAACCTTGTGAAATAAGATTGAAAATAACTTGGCTTCATATAGTTACAACAGTAGTTTTACTACTTTAACAATCTAATCATTTAAATATTTTTTGCAATTATTTGAATTTTCTTTTGTTACTTTCATTGATGTAGTATAACTATTCCTATGGATCTGCAAATTAATGTCAAATTGCCTCAGATAGGTAATATCTTAGTTAGGGTTTCTATTACTTACAAAATAAAACATTGAACTGGGGATGGCTCATATGATAAAGGGTTAGTCCATTATCAGCTTGGCAGCAAGTATGGTGGACTGACATGTTACTGATGAATGAGCTAATAGTTCCACACTTTGATCCTTGAGCAGCAGGAAAGACTGAATCTCACATCCATCCTCCAACCAGGCCACACCTACTTCAACAAGACCACACTTACTAATAGTGCCAATCCCCGTGGAGCTCAAGATAGGAATCTTGAGAAGAATGCTGACATTCAACAATCTCTTCCCATCACTGATGTTTAGTATTAGTCACATATGTGTCTTCTCATATGGAATTGTTATTCATGCCCTTTTATAGTGAAACGTTTTCATGTAATTCAGGCATTACATGCTTAAGTAGACAGAGGCTGACAGAATAATAGAATGATATGGCTACCTTAAATTTGATGTATGTTTCTTGGTCTGCTCTAAAAATTGTAACACACTTAACATGAGATGTTTCTCCTTATTGACATTATTCTTTCTAGTAATAATTTTCTTGGTTCAAAAGTTATGAATTTATATACAGAAAAATATTTTGACTTTTTTTCTACAAATTCTTAGTGATTTGAAAGTAATTCTTAGTGATAGAAAAAAAAACCTAAGTGCATTTAAAAATGGAACAAATATAAAGAAACCTGAAGCTTAAAGTATTTTAGTTCACAATGTATTCAGATCTATGCTTGATCAATAGGAACTGCCAGTAGACAACTGCTCTAGCCTATAATTTTTTAATGGAATGCTGTTGTAGCAATGGTACTGATTGAAGAAAATCAATACAATTGAATACATGGAGTTGAAATGCCTACTGTTTCATAAATGTTAAAGTCAATAAAGTCCCTATAAAAAAGTTAATGTTATATAAGTGTATATAAATTTATGATGATGAATATGCTATGCCTCTCGAGGAAATGTAAATGTACTACTTACAGGCAATGAGTCATGTGCACTCTAAACTGGCATGCCTATGTTTCTTTGATTTGTTATTATAGGAGAAACCTTAATTGAGACCCATAACAACCTATGGCCATAAGATGGAAGATTTGTGTGTCTGAATGATTTTAAATTCATGAGTAATCCTTTTCCCAAGGCTGGAAGGAACTTTCTTGCACAGAGACAGCTGTTTATCACAGTCAGGTAACCTGTAGCTGAAATGGAGCACCTAGCAGGGAAGATAATCTTTTATAAGAGCTCTTCCAAAAATACCCAAATAATATCTCTAAAAATCCAGCTACGATTGCTAATGCATAATTCTGCTGTGTACTATGTGCTTCAACATTTACATTAATATTACCTTCTGTAATTACATAGTCAAACTCCCCATGTTCATATCTATGTAAGAGATACCACCTCCTCCCTCTTTTTATCTTGCTGGTCTGTATTATAACTTAATATTTAATAAAAATTTATAAATGTTTATAAATTATAAAACTATGCATTAAAAACTATAAAATTAGAACTATTTCAGAATTACTTGTTTACATAAACACTCCTTGCTCTTTAGAAAATAAGAAGCATCAGAGGAAAGTTTTTGTGCTGTTACTGTTTCTACTGTATAGAAATGGTGGTTGGCATATTGTAATAAGCCTATTAAAATTCTGAATAAAATAAATAACCGAGTTTATATTCTAAGTAATCACTCTTAAAGAATGTGAGAAATGTCACATGAGAAGATAGAATTCTAGGTAGATGTTTATTTTGTCTGTTTTTATATGCAGAGAACTTTACTCTTCATGAGAGGGAAACCAATGCTGGATTCAGCCATTCGACACTGACACAGGCATGTACCCGCTTGATGGGTCAGAGGGTGTGTCTATGGCTCCCTCACTTTTAAAAATAGCACATTCTGGACAACTATGATTCAAAGTAAAATATAATGTTTATCAATGCATACTCTCTGTTAGGTTTTCAGAAATGTGAAAATCTGTATCTTTTATCTCTGTCTAACATATAATATAGAGACATCCTGTACTGGCTAGGTTTGTGTCAACTTGACACAGCTGGAGTTATCACAGAGAAAGGAGCTTCAGTTGGGGAAATGCCTCCATGAGATCTAGCTGTGAGGCATTTTCTCAATTAGTGATCAAGGGCCCCTTGTGGGTGGATCCATATCTGGGCTGGCAGTCTTGGGTTCTATAAGAGAGCAGGCTGAGCAAGCCAGGGGAAGCAAGCCAGTAAAGAACATCCCTCCATGGCTTCTGCATCAGCTCCTGCTTGAGTTCCAGTCCTGACTTCCTTTGGTGATGAACAGCAGTATGGAAGTGTAAGCCGAATAAACCCTTTCCTCCCCAACTTGCTTCTTGGTCATGATGTTTGTGCAGGCATAGAAACCCTGACTAAGACACATCCCTTTACAATATTTCAGTATCTGATCACCCCATTCAATAATAAAGATCATGCACAGTTTTTCTCTCAAAGTTTTTAAAATTATTAATACAATTGATACATGATAAAATGGAAAACAGCACTTCAAACAACTTTTGACAATGTAACTAAATGAATTCCTCTCCAATACTTCAAAAGTTGAGAAAGATATAATATTTCTGCAACCCCCAGTAGATCAGAGACCACAAGACAAGAGGCAGTGAGAAAGGGAACAGAGGAAGCAAAAGTTCACATATAACATAAAAACAGAAAGGGAGTTTCTGAGAGTGGGACTCTCTAGGAACAGACATATGAAAAAAAGAAAGGTATAATAAATATAGATAAAAGAAATTTCATTTTAAAATGCTATGACAAAAACAAATGAAAAAAAAAAACCACAATGAGATAAAAGCACAAAATATAGGCAACTAACAAAAATCCTCAGTCATCAAAGAGATTAAAAACTCAAAGCCAAAACTAACAATTATGCATCCACATACTCAAACCTGCTCTAACTACAGCAGAAAATGCCAACCTTTGAACCACAGGTTCAGAATATTTCAACATCAGAGGCTCTGTTACTTTTACCTTTTTATTTTAATTAATCATTTTATTCCTACACATTTCAAATGATATCTCCCTTCCCAGTTACCCGTTTACCAACCTTCCATCCCATCCCCCCTCTTCCCATCCCCTTTGCCACTATGAGGGTGCTCCTTCTCCCATTCACCCACCTCCACCTCACCCATTTTGTATCCCCCTGTACTGGGGCATCAAGCCTACATAGGACCGAGGACCTCCCCTCCCATTACTTACAGATAAGACATTCCTCTCCTACATATGAAGCTGGAGCCATGGATCCCTACATGTATACTCTTTAGTTGGTGGTTTAGTTCCTGAGAACTCTGGGTGGTCCAGTTAGTTGATACTGTTATTATGGGGTTCAAATCCCCTTCAGCTCCTTCAGTCCTTCCCCTTGCTCTTCCATTGGGATCCCTGGGCTCAATCCAATGGATGGCTGTAAGTATCTGCATCTGTATTGGTCTGGTGCTGGTAGAATCTCTTAGGGAACAGCCATATCAGGCTCCTATCAGTAAGGGCTTCTTGAAATTAGCAATAGTGTTGGAGATTTGTGTCTGCATATGGGATAGATCTGCAGGTGGGGTGGTCTTTGGATGGCCTTTCCTTTATTCTCTGTTCTATTTTTGTCCCTGTCTTTCTTTTGGACAGGAACATTTCTGGGTTAAATTTTCAGAGATGCATGGATGGCCTCATCCCTCAACTGGAGGCTGTGCGTATCTACTGTAGGTGGTCTCTACAAGTTGTATCTCCCCTTTGTTGGGTATTTCAGCTAAAGTCACCAGCCATTAGCTTTTTAGGTGCCTCTTGCTTCCCTGGATTCTGGAACTTTCTAGTAGCTACACCCAGTTCCCCATTTCCCTTTGCTACACATCTCTATTCAATTTCCCGATCCTTTGAATTTCTCTCCTGTACCTTCCAATATATGCTACTTTTACTTTTAATGAGGGTTTACCTTAAGATCCAGAATTACAGGATACAACACCCATCTGGCAAGGTGACTGTGCAAATTAAAACCTAACCTGGACAAGAAGGGGGACACAATCAAGGATGCTTGAGCCTCATGTGGAAGGGGAGATGGAATGGTCATGGAAGGGACATGAAAGAACTAGGTGGGAGATGGGACCAATAGAGGATTGGAGTGATTCAGGGTTAGGTGCGGAGAGGGGCAGTAGAGATGACTGGATGACCATGAGAATGAATGGAAATCTGCAACCAATGAGGTAGGGTCCCTCGGAAGGGACAGAGATCTGGGAGAGTGGAGGCACCCAAGAATCAATGGGGGTTACCCTTAGTTATGAATTACAACATTGGGGATATGGAGCCTGGGGGAAGTTATCTCCTGTGGCTAGAGAGGAACCATAGTGGAGCAATAGGAACACCAAGGATCCACATAACTTTTGACCCTATCTATAAGACATTCAGGGAATGGGGATGGAGCAGAGATTGAGGGAATAACCAACCAATTACCAGCCCAAGTTTAAACCCATCCCCATAGCAAGCACCAATCCCTGACACTATTAATGATCCTCTAATATGCTTGCAGTCAGGAGCTGTCTAGCATGGCTGTCTTCTGAGAGGCCTATGCCACCAACTAACTCAGCCAAACAGTGGACGGAGCTTGAGAACTCTTATGGAAGAATAGGAGGAAGGATTGTAGCCCCCAAAGGGATAAGAACTCCACAGGAAGACCGACAGACTCAACTAACTTGTACCCTTAGGGCTCTCAGAAAGTGAACTACCAACCAAAGAAATTACACTGGCTGAACTAGGCATCCCAGCTTATATGTTATAGATGTACAGCTTGGTCTTCAGGGGGTTCCTGAACAAGTGGAGCTGGGACTATCCCAAAAGCTGTTGCCTACAATGTGGGATATGTTCTAGCTAGACTGACTTGTCCAGTCTCAGAGGCAGAGGAGGTGCTCCACTTGAAGTGCCAGGGTGGGGGGCATATCCAGGATTCACCTACTCCGAGTAGAAGGGGAAGCTGTTGAGGAAGGATTATGGGAGATGTTGACTGGGAGGGAGCAGTGAATGTGATGTAAAGTGGGTAAGCAAAAAATAAATAAAATTTAAAAATCAAAGCCAAAACTAACAACTATGCATCTATACTCTCCTACCTGTTCAAACTTTAGCAGAAAATGTCCATCAGCTGACAACATCTGAGCCACAGGTTCAGACATTCTCAGCATCAGAGCTCTGCTATTTGAATTTTTTCCAATTTTTATTAGGTATTTTCTTCATTTACATTTCAAATGCTATCCCAAAAGTCCCCTATACCCTTCCCATGCCCTGTTCCCCTACCCACCCACTCCCACTTCTTGGACCTGGTGTTCCCCTGTATGGGGGCATATAAAGTTTGCAAGACCAAGGGGCCTCTCTTCTCAATGATGGCTGACTAGGCCATCTTCTGCTACATACACAGCAAAAGGCATGAACTCTGGGGGTACTCGCTAGTTCATATTGTTGTTCCACCTATAGGGCTGCAGACCCCTTCAGCAACATGGGTACTTTCTCTAGCTCCTCCATTGGGGGCCCTGTGTTCCATCCAATACATGACTGTGAGCATCCATTTTTGTGTTTGCCAGGCACTGGCATACCCTCATAAGGGACAGCTATATCAGGGTCCTTTCAACAAAATCTTGCTGGTGTGTGCAATAGTGTTTGCATTCGGTGGCTGATTATGGGATGGATCCCCAGGTGCAGCAGTGTCTGGATGGTCCATCCTTTCATCTCCGCTCAAATCTTTGTCTCTGTGACTCCTTCCATGGGTGTTTTGTTCCCAGTTCTAAGAAGGGGCAAAGTGTCCACACTTCGGTCATTGTTCTTCTGGAGTTTCATGTGTTTTGCAAATTGTATCTTGGGTATTCTAAGCTTCTGGGCTAATATCCACTTATCAGTGAGTACATATCATGTGGGTTCTTTTGTGATTGGGTTACCTCACTCAGGATGATACCTTCCAGATCCATCCATTTGCCTAGAAATTTCATAAATTCATTGTTTTTAATAGCTGAGTAGTACTCCATTGTGTAAATGTACCACATTTTCTGTATCCATTCCTCTGTTGAGGGACATCTGGGTTCTTTCCAGCTTCTGGCTATTATAAATAAGGTTGCTATAAACATAGTGGAGCATGTGTTCTTATTATCACTTTTACATTTAATGAGGATTGACCCTAAGTCCAGAATTATAGGGAACAATACTCATCTGACAATGTGACTGTGCAACCTTACAACTATCCTAAGTAAATTCAAACACAAATGCACTGCCAGGAGAGATGAGCCAGCCTAAATGAAGGAAGTGTGAGATTCTTTGTGCCTGGAAT
This sequence comes from Mus minutoides, assembly GCA_902729485.2. Lineage (NCBI taxonomy): Eukaryota > Metazoa > Chordata > Mammalia > Rodentia > Muridae > Mus > Mus minutoides. The sequence goes on from LR750762.1 coordinate 287,962, forward strand.
TTGTGAAGTCCAATTAAGTTAAAAAAATGTCTTCCAAAGAAAACTAGAATACACCAACCATACATACATACACACACAGATAGACAAAGCACCCAGACACACACACACATATACCCACCCTCATGTTGGCATGTTTTATTTACCAATATACATATTTACCATATATAATATTAAATATATACTAATATATTAGTTAATATATAATATATTTAATTATATTTATAGAATTATTATGTAATTAATATTATATAATATATAAATATAGCATATACATTAAACTATTTAATCTATAATCTATAATAATAGATTAATATACAGTTGTATATTAATATATAATATATTGATAATATATAGTAAAGGTACTAAAATTAAAATATTTATACATCCCCCCAAATTATTATTTGCTCTCAAATATCTATGGTAAAGATGCTGTGTCAGCTTTAGAATCTGTTGAATTATACCAATCATAAGCTCTCATATAGTAATTATCAGGACAGTGGCTAACCTTGGGATATGAGTAAATTAAAGCATTGTCCTTTCTCTAGTGAGGTAGTAAATATAAAATACAGGGAAAGTCAGCACCCCTCACCTCAGCTAATGCATTACCCAAATTTCCCTGAGTAACTGCACTCAGTGTGCTAAATATACTTCATAGTGGGCCAGGCCTCTCTGACTTAATGATTAATAAATTAAAATTTAAATTGAGCCTTTGGCACTTACAAATTAGCCTGCCAAAATGGCATCCCATTGAACATTCTCTGTCCATGTTAAAATGCACAATATAGTTCAATGTAAGCTACAACAAGGCATTTAAAAATGGGAAGTTATTATGTAAGCTTAATAAGCACAAGGATAATTGTTCCTCTTCCCAGATTAGGAGGTGAATTGGCCTGCTTTTAAACTTAAGAATAGGTTGCAACCTAGAGTGAATGAATAAACTCCTCATTCTTACATGTTAAATGTCCTCACTTAAATAGTCAATATTATTGACAATTTGATTTCATCTACTTAGCAAATGATGGAGTTTACTATTAGGAATTTTGCTAATTTTCGATGCAGTGTGGGATTTAAGAAGCTCAGACTCAGTACTTCTTCACTGTGGAATCATTGCAAGCCTTGCATGGAGAGCACCAGCGGGCTTGCATTGCCTGCAATCTTTCTAAGTATTATCCTTTGCAGTATCTACTTGTCTGTAGAAATAAAGATGTGGACCTACACTGATGGTGAATTTGAGATTATTTTGGAAAACTCAGTAAAGGTATGATATACAGCATTTTAGTTCTTTCTCTGTAGTGGAAGCAACACACAGAGTTCATTACAGTAAGGTGTCAGTTGACCTCACTTAACTCTGTACAGCCCCTGACCTAGACCTTTGCGAGCACATGGAACATAGTTATAATATCTACCTCATTGTTTCTACAGCTTTAATCATGGAATTAACTCTATAGTTTATTATCAATTTTTGGCAGTGGATTTGCAATTTTCTAAGTTCAAGTTCCTTTGACTATACTCTTTCTTTGAACAATGAAATTAAAAATTAAAAAAATAATTCCCCTTATCTAGCATCACTGGGAGGAGAGCTCCTTGGTCCTGCAGAGGCTTCATTACCCAGGATAGGGGAAGGCTAGGTAGGCCATTGAGTCAGGAGTGGCATGTGGGTGGGGGAGCACCCTAATAGAGGCAGAGGGAGCGAGGAGGGGATAGGCAACTTGTGGAGAGGAAACTGGGAAGGAGGATAACATTTGAAATGGAAATAAATAAAATAAGCAAAAGAAAAATAAATAAATAAATATGAGATATTCTCATTTAATTTCACTAAATGGGGTACAAAGTATTTATACACCAAAGACTGATTTTGAGTCAATGATAAAACACCTGCATATGAGATAATATACTTAATAAATCTCTATGTAGAGAGGTTAGAACAGGAATATAGGAAGCAAGTTCTATAATATTCTGAGTTGCCTTAACCTTGTTTTTGTGCCTATTTCAGGCTTCATGAATTGATTCTCTTCTAACTGAATGCTTCAGAGATTGTCAGTCCAATTATAATAACACAGAAAAAAAGTCACTGCACAATTTTACCTAGACAGATAGCACTGCCTTCTGATGGCCTTCAAGAAAACGTGAGATACAGAAGAAGCTGATATGAAAAGTTAAGTTTAGGCAGTCTCTAGCCAAAAGCCAAACCATGCTGATCCCAACAGCCCACAGGTCACTGAATCACAGTGTCTCCATGCTGATCCTAACAGCCCACAGGTCACTGAATCACAGGGTCTCCATTTCTCTTCTTATTGCTAAGTTCCTCTCCTCACACTTGATAAAATATTATGGGAAAGGCACCTAGAGAGGAAAGTTTTACTGTATCTCACTGTTCCAAGTTACAGGGCAGTCACAACAACAGGCTCCTCAGGCAGATGGTCGTATTACATTGATAATGAAGCAGAGAGCAATGGATGTCTGTGATCACCTTAATATTTAAAGTTTGCAGTCCTCCACCCTAGTCTATGAGGTGGACCTGGTGACAGTGGGTTAGTCTTCCCATTTCCAATAACCTAAGCAATAATCACCAATAGGTGTTCCAAGGGGCATCTCTCTCAGGTGACTCTACATCTCAAGTCACCCATTGAAACTTACCACCACATGCATCAACAGTGACTTTTCCGAAGTTGAAAACACGGCCTTCCATGGTGACGTTTTCTTGAAAACTCCAGTCTTTTCAGTACTTCAATCACAGGTGTACGGAGATCCATTAAAGTTGAACTCTTAGCACAGAGAAGCTATTATAAAATAAATGTTAGTGACTTTAAGTTAGTGAAATTTTTTAACTCCAATTACAAATATTTATAACCTCACTTTAATTCTAGGAACTTTGTTTATCATCCATGGAATACAGCAGCTGCTATTATTTTAGTATTCTATTAATGTACAGTTAAGAATGTTTACTTAGTATGCATAATTAAGGGCTTTATAGAGTAGCAAAGGTATGTGATAGGATTTAGGGATTATTCAGTAAAAGATAATGGAATGATATTGGAGAAATGAAAATATAGAAATATGAATTAGCAGGATGAAATAAAATTTAAAAACATGATTATACCTAAGGGAAGTGTGTTGAGTGTGCGCTTGACTGTTTGTATGATCTACTTTTTTCATTGTACTTAAATGTCTTATAAGACACAATTAAAAGGTACCATTTTGGCTCACAGTAGTAGGGAAACATTACTGCAGGCAGACCTAGTTGAAGGCAGCTCCATATCTTCATGTATACGGTGGCCTTCTCAAATATCTAAGGATCAGAAAGCAAAGGGAAATCATGTGGCAATAAAGGTGACTGGACAATTGTTCTCAAACCCACTGCTGCCAGAAATGACTTGTCTTTTTTTAGCCACTATCTTTAGTTAGATGACATCTTACATCAAGTGAATCTAATAGACATTTAGAGGACATTCCTACAAAACACTAGAGAATATAACATTGTCCAAAATCGACTATATATAACGACACAAAGAAAAGTATTCACCAATATTAATGATTGAAACAATATCTTTATTCTATCTGGCCACAAAAGCTGATATAAGCAAAAATAGAAATGGCAGAAAGTATGCAAAGCTATGGAAACAAAAACAACTGAATGATTATTGAATCAAGGTGAAAATCAAGAAGGAAATCTTTGAAAGAAAATGAAACCTAACATTCCAAGAATCATAAGTACCAAAGAAGGCAGTCCTGAGAGAAAAGTCTATAGCACTACATGCCTACATCCAAAACGCAGTCAGTCCTGCGTCAAATAGCAATACTAGTATGTTGCCATATAGAAAAATCTTAGATATCCCTCTGAATATGTTTCCTCTTTATTTTCTTGACATTACTAGATTAAACAAAAACCTTCTTGGCAAACCACAGGTTTTTCTTTCTAATTTCAGCTTCGCAGTATTCTTTGTGTAAAACACTTCCCATGTCATTAAACTTTCATTTTCTAATTTTTAAAATGATAATTCCTCAGTTGCTAATGTGATCTTATGATAGGTATTCATCCTCAATGATAAATTTCATCTGAAGGATGAATTTTCAGTTACAGTATGAATGAATAAGGAAAGCTTTCAGTAAGGACAATGGTGCTGTAAAAGTAAGGACATCATTCTAAGTTCATCTAGGATTTATGGCTATTATTGTATGTGATGTCCATGATAGGTCCAGCATATCTCCAAATCGTGAATGACAATAGGTCAAAGACTACATGTTTTCATGCTATAATGAATTACACATATTTAGTGTCATGACTCAATCACAGACATGATGATATCTGATAGGGTTGTGCTCGTTCATTCTGTTGTTAAGAACTGAATTCTTCTCCTGAGCTTCGAATGCAGTGTTTCGTGTATGTGTGTCATACCACCCCTCTGGCACATGAATTCTAGAGATAAGCAGTCCTAGAATTCTTCTCCACTGCAAAATGTAATTTACACATAGAATATGTATGCAACATAATCAACTATTGCAGAGACAAACAACAATGATCCTGGAAGAAAAAGAACACCCACTTGAAAACGGAGGGGTAGTGAGATACAGGTATATGTAAAAATGGCAGTAACACATTGCCGAGAATGCTTCACACAAAGCAGTCTTCACTGGTAGCAGTAACCTTCTTCCTTTATTACAGTATTGCCACAGTAAAATGTCCCCGGAAAACTTAGACTAGGTAATAGGTTGGATTAAACTTTATGAAGCAGATATTTTCAGGTTAAAAAAAAATTGGGGGGGGGTTTCAACTTTTATTAGATATTTTCTTCATTTACAATTCAAGTATTATCCAGAAAGTTCCCTATACCCTCCCCCCTCCCGGCCCTGCTCCCCTACCCACCCGCTCCCACATCTTGGCCCTGGCGTTCCCCTGTACTGGGGCATATAAAGTCTGCATGACCAAGGGGCCTCTCTATAGCTGTATGTTTCAACTTAATATTCCAGTTGTTCCTTAGCATCTAACACAAGTAGAAACTTACTTAAATATCTAAAGAAGAATTGAGAAAAACAATTCCCATAGATTCTAAATTTTGCTTTGAGAAACAATTTTAAAAGTAGAAATTGGGACCTTTAAGATGTGCATAAGCTTGTTAATGTAGTCTATATTTTCCCTTTTCCCCATACATTGGGTGAAATACGGTGTTAATTTTATTGTGTATATTCAAGGTGGCCTATTTTCACCTATTTGAGTGGTTAAAAGAAAACAAAAACAAAATGGCACCAATAAATGTAATTAGGTTTTCTTAGTTCATTCAATTTTTCATTGCAATGTACTTAAAATTTTTTATTTCTGTCATCATTGTTAAATTCAATCTACCCATTACACAAACGAAAGCAAGAGAATCAAATTACACAGCAGTAAGAGAAAATTACATTTGTGCCCACTGTCTTGATTTCCTATTGTTAAATGATGCGCTTTAGTTGACTACTAACTAATGCTTTATGGAGTCACAATTGAGACACTTTCTGTTATATTCTTCCTTTCATCGTGATAATGCTGTGTTTTACTTAATTTCTTTGTTTATAATTAAAACACAAGCTTCATGTACTTAATTACTTTTGTTTTGTTCTCAGATTTCCCCTCTTAAGTGACTGTGTAATCAGTGATCAAGTATGTCCCAGGCTTTTAGAACAGCCTGATGTTTATAGGGTATTTGTACCGCCTCATTTGGTAAGTTGGTCTGAATAAAGATAATAAGGTTGTATTAGTCTAATGCAGATCTGGAACAATGCATTCAATTTATTTTAAGGACCACAACTCTTGCTATTATATATAATCCCCCACCCAGTGGAGGAAAATGCATCCTCCATTTAAAAGCACAGAATGGGATCCATTTGTATCTGAACAATACTTTTCAGTAGGCATTCATATCCAAAGCCTTAAGAGGATTACTTCTTTTTTTTTTTTTTTTTTTTAACAGTGGTCATATAAAAATGCATTTTGCAGCCAGGGAAGACTCTTTTTCATAGAATGTGTCTCTCAGATCAAAGTTGTTTCAAACTAGATAGTTCTCGGCCACAGAATGGAGAGGAAAGTGACTTCTTATGACAAACGTGTAGATGCACATTTGTTTCATGGTGACATTATCAGCAAGNTTCACTCTCTCTCTCTCTCTCTCTCTCTCTCTCTCTCTCTCTCTCTCACACACACACACACACACACACACATACACACACACACACACACACACACACACACACGCAAGTGCCCGCGCAAGTAAGAAACCAGCAGGATATGTAAAACCATTTTCTAATATTGCACCACATTCTATTACATTTCACTAATTGCAGTGGGAATGAAAATTAATTGAGAAGCCCTCACTGTCTTCGCACAGTTGCTGAACTTACACATTATCTTCAGAGTTCATTCTCAGTGAACGGTTTCTTAACACGGACTTCAGATTCCATGACCTAATAGGAACAAATGTGTGTGTAATTTGCATTGATGCCTAATGCTGTGATTCAATGTAGCCAAAGTACATAAAAATGACAATATAGTTACTTTCCAATTATCCTACAGAAGCAGAGTAACTAGTGTTTCAACTCAAAGTATAATTGATCCCTAATTACTGTAGTTTTGTGAAAAGGCCACAGTGTATAACTTCATTACACAGTGAAAACACAAATATCTATTCATAAGGAAGGAATTAAAATGCACTTTATCCTTATTTACTGTCTTATCTGTAAATATTTTGGTTTCTGGGGTGCAAAAGGCTACAATATGTCACTCAGATGCCCCAAAAGGAAAAAAAAAGGTGTCATTTAGGAAAGGAAAAGAAACATTGTTCATTTGGGAAGAAAAATGAAGCATAGGCTATTTAATATTTGGTGTATCTTTATACAGCTCAGCCCAGCTCTTGAACCAATTCTTAATGAGGAGTATATAAGAACAAAAACCATGAAAGTTGAGGGTTTTTTCATTGTCCCGTACAGCTAGAATTATTAGGGTTTACAGAAATGGATAAAATAAATAAATTGGAGTAGAACAGTGGAAATGAGAACTTTTGTTGCTGAAGTAGAAAAAAAAAAAAACTCAAACTGTTTTCAAACTTAAACAACTCTCAAGGGAATAAAGTATAAAGCTTTTTTGCTTTGTAAATAACCTTTATGTTTCTTATGAACTTCCTTGAGCTTCAAGTTAACTAAAAACTTGAATTGATCACCCTAATGAATTTCTCTTCTATAGTTTCATGTATCTACTCTCTTTCACGTAAATATATGTCTACTAACTTTTTCTGAAGTCATGGGCTCTATGTAGACAGAAGGCAGATCCACATGTCCTGGTGTTTGAGGAACACGAAAATGTAATTATATGAACATACTTGTGTTAGTTTCCTTTTTTTTTTTTTTTTACTGGTCAATATGACAAAATGACATGTTATTTTTACTAGTATTACACAGCCTGTAATAATGTATTCTTCTACTGCCTTTATTTTAGCATACAGATCCATTTGTAAGGTTATTGTGGAACATTGTTTTTTGTCAATAGAATAATATTTACCTTTACTTACTTTTGAGACAGATTTCACATAATTCAAGCAGGTCTCAAATGCTCTATATAATCAAAGAAGCTAGGTCAAAGATCCATGAACTATTCATCCATTAACAAAAGGATGGAGATCAAATGCTAACAAAACAAAGACCTTTGCTAAGTGGGCAGCCAAGGATCAGAGGAAACCAAAGAACCAAGCCTAATCTGGTATCTTTGGGATGATGACCAAGACCCCCATTGGAAATCTCCAATATTTTGAAAAAACCCAGAAATGACGAGTGTGCATGGATGCTGAATGTTTGGCAATGAGAGGATGAGTGAGTGAGGCTTAAAAATACCAAATTCTGCCACAGCCAACAGTAGCAGGGCTATGAATGCGCTAAGTAAGCACTGACTTTGTAGGAAACATAACATCAGCCATCTTGGAACAGAGAAACAATGGATTTACTTGCTTATTTAAAAAAATGCTATCTCTCCCCAGGGAAGGCTAGAACTAGCTTTCCTGTCTTGGTTGGTGCCAAATGGGATGACTGATTTAGGAGAGGTGAACATGGGTTCACCTGTAGGACTGTGTTGGTGTTGTGGAAGGCAGCCTGGACCCTGTTGCTGAGGAGAAAGATGGAGCCTGAGTCTTCATCCAAGTCATGGAGCCCACCTTCACTGTACCATTGTACCTGGTACTGTATATGTGCCCTTGAGAAAGCACATGAGAGATTTCACATTCTCAGAGTGAGTGTGTGTTTGAGTGTAGCAGTACCCACATTCTCAACTTCAAATCATTGCAGTTTCTTTTTCCCAGAAAAAAAAGGGGAGGAGGGGTTTGATGTTGCATTTCATAAACTAACTGAAGTTCTAGCTACTGATGCAGCCCAAGAGACATGTTTTTAAAAAATGAGGAAAGATGCTGTTTAGGTTTGATTTGGTTTCATTTTAATTATTCTATGGAAAACACTGACGAATGGTCAGAGCTCCTGCCTTGATCTTTTCATCAAGGCACCTTTTTTGATAATATGGTTCAGCTGTGAATGTAGCTGTTGGGGACAGAGAGAGGAGAAAAGAAAACTCTGGAGTTACAGGATACAGAAAAATAAATGTACAATTGTTACAAATAAAATGCAGACTTCAAAGAGAAAAATTCACAACTAAAACCAAAATTTAAATGCTTGAAATTGGCATCATAAACTCTCTCCTGACTTGTATGCTGGCAGTCAGAATGCCTCTAGAAAACTGTGCCAAAGAGTTTAGAAAACAAATGTACAATGAAAGTAAATACACACTCAAAAGTGCAAACGTCAGGTAACGATTTTGAATTGCAAATGATGAAAATTTCATGTTGAAAGGTCTGATAAAATAACCATTTGGAAACTGCTTGGCCTTCTGTTCTTTTCTTTGACCGCAATGTGGTCTCTTGCTGCACTTCAAAACAAACTAACCGTGTGTGTGTGTGTGTGTGTGTGTGTGTGTGTGTGTGTGTGTGTGTATGCGTATACAAAGTATATACACACACTAAGTACAACTGTTGTGATGATAATGGCACCAAGAAATAGATTCTATTTTTTCACTGAAGTTGAAGATTAATAAAATTATGTCAAACATTAAAAAAAAAAAAGATACCTTGAAAGTTCTAATTGTCCATTTAGCTACCTCCCAAGTGCTGAGCTTACAGGTGTGACATGTACCACAACACACAGTTTCATAAATTATTTATGCAATTTCTAAATAGCATAGTTCTACAGAAACTTTGTACATATTTATAAACACATGTGTGTGTGTGTGTGTGTGTGTGTGAGAGAGAAAGAGAGAGAGAGAGAGAGAGAGAGAGAGAGAGAGAGAGAGAGAGAGAGAGAATGGTTAACAAATGTGAAACAACAGTAGAGAGAAGAGAAATTTCAGATAGGAGTAAAATTAATCTTGAGTAGTCAGAAGATTTCATATTTTTCTTCACAAAATTTGGTTTGACATTAAAGCTCTCAGCTGATTCAGCAACACTCACCCATATTTTCCTTTAGATGAACTGATGTTACTCTATTTGCTTTAGATAAAATGATGATAGTTGCTAAACACAGGTAATAAAGGCATGTGGCTCACAACAACAGCAAGTTTCATATCTGATTAAATAAACATTCAATAAATGTTCCTACATGTTAAAAGTTGGTACATAGGAATAATTATTCCTGTCATGGAGATAACAGTATATGATTTAATCTGTCATAAACTCTTAAAGAAAACATGCTATAATCCTTATAAATATGACTATTCTTTGAAAAATAATATATCTATAATATATATAAGCTTATTTTTTCTTTTAAAAAATTTGTATCCTAGAAATCAAATGTAGGACTTCCACATGGTAAATATACATTGCAACATTGAACCATATCTCCAGCAAATACTTTATGTGCACCATTGTGAAACCAAATATACTGATTAATATTCACATAATAGCTAAAATATGAGTAAATTAAATTTTAAATATTCTCACTAAATTTGACAAAGTTACTATTTCTTATCTTTGCTATTAAAAATTCTGATTTGATCACTGATATGCAATGTGCAAATACTAGAAAATAATATCTCTTTTGAACACACTTCTATACAACATATTCAATAATATATACGTTAGACACAAAAGCATAGGCAAATATTGTCTTTGTTCTATTGTTTTTGTTCTATTTTGCATGTAATAGCAATCAAATGTCACAGTGAGTCACTGATCTAATATATATTTACTGCTATCATTTAGAAGATTTATGGTGTTATCTTCTAAACTTAATAATACAATATATATTTTGATATTTCCTTTGAAGATAGGCCTATTTTAAATCAAAACTGTTCTCAGAAATCCATGGCTTATACTTTCATAGATGGAAATGTGTATCACTACTGATATGACTACTATGTATGATTTTATTGTTGCTATCTTTGTTCATATAGCTAAATAGATTAACAGAAAGTATTTTATTAATGAAAACTAATGAATACCTTAAATATAAAATATGTCACCAAAAGAAAAAATAATAATGAACAAAACCATAACATAATATTGTGTACAACAATTAGGCATATTCCTTTTTATTAAGTTTTCAAATAATATAAGAATCAGAGTATGGACTCTAATGTAGTAAGCACACTTAGTTAATAAGAAGAAAAATCTAAATATAGAAGAAAGAAAATGAGACTGTTGGAATATGAAAATAAAAAGTTAAACTAAGATCAAATAGTATTCATAATTATTGCACAACATCTGACATCATATTTAAATAACATTAACAAAGATTCTAACAATTAGAGAATTACATTCTATACTTTACCTTAATTATTTCTTTTATTTATCATGAACACAGGATCCTTTTAAAGAAATGCACTAAACATCCCAAGACATATGTCAATAAACTTGAAAAAACAATCTCCTAAAATCAGAATATATTCTAAATAGATAGAAAAGCTCCTAAAACAAACATTAAAAAATGGTCAATTTCTTCTTACCTTTACTGTGAGCTTGTATGCACATTCTCCTTTCTCTACTCACAACATAGAGATAAAAGGATTCCCAAGATGAATCAGCCAGTGATTCCTAGGGAAAATCATTTTACTTCTCCACAAGACCTGAGTGGCTTCTACATATTGTACAGGTTGAGAAACGTTTCTTCAGTTTGCAAGTTTAAGGTTCACAAAAGCATGGAAGAGAAGCTGTTATTTTTACTGCTCTTTTTTCCAGCACTAGAAAGTTCTGCCACCAAATATATAATTAGAAATTAGGACACTTAAATGTATAGTCACTCATATATTTTAGTAGGAGAGTAAAAGATGACATTGAAATTAATTACATGAAGAGATTATTTTCTGTTTTCAAACTTTTGTGAAATATTGAAGAAGAAATACACAAAACATTGGTTAAATGTTTGACAATGGAGTGAAACAAGAGTGTATATATAGAATACTTAGGAATATTATTCAAATTGAATTCTTGAAACCAAAAAAATGTACCCCAAATTATGTGCTCTATTTTCTACCCTATATCTCTGCTTTCCCTGAGGCCATGCATGTATCAGGGACCTAGGCAATGTTGTTAGTAGGATCCCCAGAAGAAAGATTAGCACCAAAACTCCAGAGGAAAACAGGCCAGAAAAAGCCACAGTGGAGACATCCTACTTGACCTGAAGACTCTCTGATCATTAGAACACTAGACCACTCAGGTCAGAAGACAAAGAAGAAACAGAAGCCAAGGGAAAAATCATTCAAAACATACAGAACCAAAAAAGATAAACTCAGAGTTCACCACCTAAACCTATAATAATAATAAAACCTAAATGTCCAGAGGCCAGCATAAGAACATAATTAACAACAGCTAGGGTGATATGGTACCACCAGAGTTCAGCTATACTACTATAACAAGTCCTGAATATTCAAACACAGTGGAACCATGAGAAAATGACCTTAAATACTATCTAATGAAGGTGATAAAGGCTTTTAACATGGAAACAAGTAAATTTCTAAAAGAAATACAGGAAAATACTATCAAACAGGTGAAGGAAATGAATAAAACTGTTCAAGATCTGAAAACAGAAGTAAAAGAAATAACAGAAAAACTGAGGGAATTCAGAAGATTGAAAATATAGATAGAAGAATGTTGGGCCCCATTATGGCCCTGGCTTCGGCCTTGAGGACAAACCGGAACCTGGCTCGAGTTTATGTGGCCTTGTGTGAGATCCTAAGCCTGGCTTAAATTTTGAGACTTGTCTCAGTCATTTCTGTATCGGGATGACTAAGCAAAACCTGTTTGGCCCTACCTCTACCCCTCCATTGCTGATTTGCCACTGGTCCTGTCAGTCACTCCATACCCACCGTCACCCTTCCACACCTACAATGTGATCTTACCCCACCAAAAATTCCCCTCCCTATGTTATGAACTCATATAAGTGAGAGGCTGATGCCATAGAGTTGAGTTCCTGCTTCGACAAGACTCCAGGCTCGGTGTGTTTCTTTTGGGCCTTCGACACTTGCCATCCCACTCAGTCCCCAAAGACCTCAGTGGGACCAGGACTTCTCTCCTCTCCCCTGGAACTGCTGGCAAGGAGCCAGCAGGAGAACAGGAAATGCAGATGCCAAGCTACACCAACAGAATACAAGAAACAGAAAATTCTCCTGCTACTTAATAATCAAGACATCAAATTTACAGAAAACGTAAAAGACTTAAAAACTTCAAGGGGAACAGGGCAAGTAACATATAAAGGCAGACCTATTAGTATTACACTGGACTTCTCAACAGAGATGCTAAAAGTCAGATGTCTTGACATCACTAAGACACTACAGATGCCATCCCAGACTACAATACTCAGCAAAATTTTCTGTAACCATAAATAGAAAAACAAACAAACAAACAAAAAATTCCATGGCAAAACAAAATTTAAACAATATTTTTCCACCAATAGAAACCATTAGAAGATGCTAAAAGGAAAACACCAACACAAGGAGGTTAATTAAAGCTAAGAAAATACAAAAAAAAAATAAAATAAAATAAAATAAATGATTTTACATCAGCAAAGCAAAATGAAGGCATACACACAGACACACACACACACACACACACACACACAGAGAGAGAGAGAGAGAGAGAGAGAGAGAGAGAGAGAGAGAGAATGACAAACAACATAGAAATGAAAAGAATCAACAATCATTGATAGGTAGTTAATATCTCTCAACATCAATGGACTCTAGCTTGTAGCCAGGGGAGGGGGAGAAGAGGGGGCTCTGATTGGTCCCAAGGCAGC
>LR751853.1:0-109793 GCA_902729485.2 Mus minutoides
AGCAGGCTGAGCAAGCCAAGGGAAGCAAGCCAGTAAAGAACATCCCTCCATGGCTTCTGCATCAGCTCCTGCTTGAGTTCCAGTCCTGACTTCCTTTGATGAACAGCAGTATGGAAATGTAAGCCGAATAAACCCTTTCCTCCCCAACTTGCTACTTGGTCATGATGTTTGTGCAGGAATAGAAACCCTGACTAAGACACAGGGGGACTGGGAAAGAAAATAAAACTGGGTGTTCAGGGCCAAGTGGGACTTAACCTCAGCAGTAAGGCAGAACACCCCAAATATGGCCTAAGCAACAATAGTGTAATAAACACCAAGGGTCACACCACCAACTGACACTAGTTTCTAGTTTGCAAAATGGGAATAATAAAGTTTTTTTGAAGTACTATGCAGGGTCCGAGATGCTTTTCCTTGCAGGCTAAATTATTAGTCTTCCTGTGGAAGACACAGGACTCCAGTGTCAGATTAAAGGGACAACTCATGGTTTAAGAGATGAGGGAACAGTGGTTACCAGAGCATCCTGTGCCTGGGGTGTCACCTCCCTGGTTAGAGACCAAGAGACTTTGTGAAAGTCCTGCTGAGTTCAGGCAGCACAGATAGATCTACGATTCAGGAAGCATTCCTGTCTTTTACTTTTCTCTCCCTCCCTCCCTTCCACCCCTTTTTCCTCTCTCCCCCTCCTTCTCCCCTTCCCTTCCTCCCAAACCCACTCTCAGATCATATAAACTCCCCTCCCCCCTTTCTGGGACAAGACATATTTTCCCATCATGCCTTGCCCCCTTCTCTCATCTGAGCACACCATCTTTCTCTCTGAGGACGCTCATTCAGAGGCCACGTGACAAGCAAGAAGCTCCCTCAGCAGACGTCCAAGTCTTCACATTCTTTGGTCAACTTCCCAAACCCCAGAACTACAAGAAAAGAAATTTCTGTTCCCTACACATTAGCCAGGCTTGGGTATTTTGTGGTAATGAAACAAGTCGCAAAATGAGCTTTTGTTCCTGTTTGTGTGGTGTTGAGCATTGAAGCCTCATCCATACCGGGCACACGCTCTGCCAACGTGCTGCCTCTCTCTGGTCCACGATCGGTCATTCAGTTCCGGTGGCCTCTGCTGAGGGGATGAGATTAATCTAGATTTGCCCCTGAAATTCTCAAGTGAAGGTATTTACTGCTGTCTCACGCGCTCTGACCACTTATAATCGATAGTTCCAGGTTAGCCTCGTTGTAGGATTCTATGATGCTTTTAGCTTAGCTCTTTTTAGTAGCTTCCAGGTGTGTTTCTACACTGTAATGACCAAAATTGGCTATCGACCCCAAGAGTGCAAGCCAGATGTTTAGTGATGGAAAGTCTACTTTCAGCCTAGGAATGAGCATGGTACAGTGTCCTGGGGATGTCTGTGGACAGGGAGGTCATGTTTCAGTGGAAGGGACTCTTTCCTTCCAGCTCCTCATGCTGCTCCATGAGCTACTCTCCATATTTTCTTTTACCTCTGTGCTTCTGACTGCGTTTAGAATACACAATGGTCATTGCAGGTCTAAGACCCAGCTTTACCTGAGTGGGCAGGGCAGCCCATGCCTCGGGAACTCAGATGACCTAGGTTTGAATCCTTACTAGTCACTAACCGGTTGTCTTCCATGAGTCATACATTTTCTGAGCTTGCTTTTCCCATTAGTAAAAATGGAAGGTTAACACCTGCCCGGCAGGGTTCTCTGTGAAGAGCCAAGGAGGAAGTGGTGTCATTGATCACAATATCTGTCACGTTGTAATCAGAGTGACATCCACATCTGTGCTTGGGCATGGGGGGTCTCCTCATGGAGGTCTTTCATCTCCAAACTCACAGAACTGGACAAAGCCCATAAGCAGGGAATGTTCACATATCTGGGGCCCAGTGCAACCTGGAGTGGATGCCAAGAAGAGAAACCATGAGGCCACTGAGAGCTAGCCTCAGCACTGGGAAGTATGCAGGAGCTCTAAGACTGTGGCAAGATGGTGAGAGGTGTGATGAGCTAAGTCACTAACAGCTCCATCGATGCTCAAGGGACCAACGTGTCTTTAGATCTTGTGTTTCAAAAGAAGACAGAAATAGGTATCTTTGCAAACTCAGTTTTTATAGCATTAGTGTATTCGTGCTACTGTAAAATTGAGACAAGGGCTCAGGCCTTCTGCTTGGACTAATACCTTCCCACTATATTTATGTGGCAAAGAGGCATTCCTTGTCAAATACTCAATATGGGTTACACATGCATACACTCACACACACATACACACACACACACACACACACACACACACACACACACCAATCAAAATGTCTATGAGCTCAAGCCAGCCTACCACTGGGAAGTACCCTGTTACAAGGCATAGTGGCCTGACTCTACTTCCACCCAGCTCTCATTATTCTGCATTTGTCACACCCATGTCCTTCCCAGTGGCATCTCCTGGTTGGCTTGGATGAACTGTGTGAGAGCAGGCTAGTGTCTCACTCAGGAAATAGCTACATGGTGAACACTCTTTTGGGCTATATCCTTTAAGATCTTCAAAAAAAAATTTTTTTTCTTTTCCCCCAGAAGAACTTGTTGACTCCTCTCTGCTGTGATGAGGGACACAACAGCTGGGTGCCTCTGGGAGGTTGAAAATAAACAGGTTCAGGAGCTCCTAGGAAGTCAACGGGCATTGTAGGTGGAGACGCTGCCCAAAATAAATACAGCTGGCTGAGGCGGAAACATCTGTTTACTTTGGCTCTTTTGACATCTACACTGCAGGCTGAGGAAAACCTACCCATCCTCAGCCTCAGCGTGTACCGGTGGTGGAGACCCAGTCAAGAAAGGTCCCCAGTGTAGGCACATTCATCTGGATAGTCTGGGAGGATTAATGGGGAATGAGGCGTCTCGAGTGTTGGAGGACGTTTTGACAACCAAAATGATGATCCCGGGATTGTTGTGTTTTGCGGTTTGGGCTGTAACTCACACTGAGCATTTGACAATGAACGTCTGTTGGCCATATAAACACAGTAGGAAGATATTAACTTGGGAAGCAGAAGGCCTGAGTGCTTGTCTCAATTTTACAGTAAGCTGTGATCCTGTGAACCACAGAGACATTCTAGTCTCCTAGCTTCTCAACTCTAAAGTCATGATTCTACCCAGCGTGGCCCTGGACAGCAAGAACACCATCTCCAAAGCATCCTACATCTTTGGGACATGACTACTCAATCTGAACCACTCAGACTGCACACCCCTCAGTTGCAAGCAGGAAAGAGAATTGAAGATTGTGGACAAAAACCTTTGCAAGGGGCCAAAGGAGCAGAGAGACCTAGAGATCACATGAGCCCAGCTTTGAATCCTGACTTGAACACTTCAGTGTGTTTGTGGGCAGGTGATTTCAAGTCTCAAAGTTCCATTTTTATCGAGCAACGAAGAATGGAAGGAACAATTCCTACTTCACAATAGTGATAAAACCGAGTGACGGAAAGAGAATGTTAGAACAGGGAAGGCAACAGATGTTCTTCCACATAGAACTCAGGACAGATACCAAGCACTCTTCCACACAGTACCCAGGGTAGGTACTAAGCATTCTGCTATACAGTACTCATGGTGGGCACTGACTACTCCATGCAGTGTTCAGATTGAGTACTGAACACCCCTCTACACTGCTATCTTCACTGATACTAAAGTAGCCATTTCAAATGGTTTTAGTTCAGGTTGGCTGGATCCCAAATCAAACACAGATCTAAACAAAAATTATGTTTTTCCTTTTACAAAGGAAAAGAAAAAAAAAAACATCATGGAGATAACAACAAGATTCACTTCAAGTTGAACACAAACCTCCTTGTTACTTTGGAGCTTGCAGAGAGCAGAGTCAAGCCGCCAAGTATACTGGCCCAGGGTCAGCCGTCTACCACGCAGAGATAAAAAACTATGGGAAAGTCCTTCCACCACAGGCGAGAACTTTCCCTTTCTCAGAAGGGGGAGTGTGTGGAGACACTGGTGGACGATGGTCCAGCAAGCAAAGCCCCAAACCTCACACAGACGCCGCCGTAGATCATGTTCTCAGGGCAACGCTCCAGACTCCGGCAAACCTCGAGCACAGAAGTGCACATTCTATCTAAATCACTGTCCAGATCTTGCCAACATCAGAGCACACTGAAAATAAACTGTATCCAGATGGGTGAGGCATTAATGGGTCTGATAGCCCATTGTGAGTGGGTTAGAGCCGTTCATTGACTCACTTGTTCAAAACCCAGCAAAGGCCGAGCCAGCGTGCATGAAACAGTAAAGTGATGGATGCCCTGACCACGGGAAGGGCAGAGTCTTTATAACTCAGCAGTGACCTAAAATGCAACAGAAATTCTAAGGCTCTATAATGTCCAATCTTAACACTCTAATATTAATGCACAACAAGACATTCTTTGATATTTCTACTCTCTACACAAATAACATGTGGCTAAGAATCCATCTGTGGTGGTTTGAATATGCTTGGCCCAGGGAGTAGCATTACTAGGAGGTGTGACCTTGTTGGAGTATGTGTGACCTTGTTAGAGGAAGTGTGTCACGGTGGGGGTGGGGTTTGAGACCCTCCTTCTAGCTGTCTGAGGATGCTGAGTCTTCACCTGTTTGCCTTTGGAACAGATGTAGAACTCTCAGCTCCTCCTGCACCATGCCTGCCTGGACGCTGTCATGTTTCCTGCCTTGATGGTAATGGACCCAAACTTCTGTACCTGTAAGCCAGCCCCAGTTAAATGTTGCCCTTATAAAAGTTGCGTTGGTCATGGTGTTTCTTCACAGCAATGGAAACCCTAACTGAGACACCATTCTTCTTACAAAAGGAACATCAGTTATTTACAAATACAAGCCATAGAGCATGGTTTCTATATGTAGCAACGTGAATGTTCACACACACACACACACACACACACACACACACACACACACACACACAAGGAAATCTCTCCCATCTGTCAGATCACAGGATATACCAGCATCTTGTTTTGCTTCTACAAGTAAACAAATTGTATACAACTGAGACAATGTATAAGCTATTCCACTACATGACATTGAGTATCCTGCTTGATGCCAGTTAGAGCTATGGATCCTTCCCACTAACAATACAGATAGGGTGAATCATTAGACCATTGCTGGGTGTTTGGCTTGCAATTTCTTTCCTTTTTTCCAGAGAGGGTTTCTCTGTGTACCCCTGACTGCCATAAACTGGCTCTGTAGGCCAACTTGGCCTCAAACCCACAGAGATCCACTTGCCTCCACCTCCTGAGTGCTAGGATTAAAGGCATGTGCCACCACCTCCTGGCTTCATGCTTATAATTTCAACACTCAGGAGGCTGAAGCAAGAGGATTGCTGTGGGTTCAAGACTTAGCTTTTTCTATAGGTGCTAGGAATCTGCTTTGGGCCCTCACACAAAGTACTTTATTCACGGAGCTATCTCCTGGCCATGGAATTCTTTTTTTTTTTTTCTTCAATTTTTTTATTAGATATTTTCTTCATTTACATTTCAAATGCTATCCCAAAAGTCCCCTATACCTTCCCCCCACGCTGCTCCCCTACCCACCCACTCCCACTTCTTGGCCCTGGCATTCCCCTGTACTGGGGCATATAAAGTTTGCAAGACCAAGGGGCCTCTCTTCCCAGTGATGGCCGACTAGGCCATCTTCTGCTACATATGCAGGTAGAGACACAAGCTCTGGGGGTACTGGTTAGTTCATATTGTTGTTCTACCTATAGGGTTGCAGACTCCTTCAGCTCCTTGGGTACTTTCTCTAGCTCCTCCATTGGGGGCCCTGTCTTCCATCCAATAGATGACTGTGAGCATCCACTTCTGTGTTTGCCAGGCACTGGCATAGCCTCACATGAGACAGCTATATCAGGGTCCTTTCAGCAAAATCTTGCTGGCATATGCAATAGTGTCTGAGTTTGGAGGTTGATTATGGGACAGATTCCCGGGTGGGGTAGTCTCTGGATGGTCCATCCTTTCATCTTAGCTCCAAACTTTGTCTCTGTAACTCCTTCCATGGGGATTTTGTTCCCTATTCTACGGAGGAATGAAGTATCCACACGTTGGTATTCTTTCTTCTTGATTTTCTTGTGTTTTGCAAATTGTATCTTGGGTATTCCAAGTTTCTGGGCTAATATCCACTTATCAGTGAGTGCATATCAAGTGACTTCTTTTGTGATTGAGTTACTTTACTCAGGATGATACCCTCCAGATATATCTATTTGCCCAATAATTTCATAAATTCATTGTTTTTAATAGCTGAGTAGTACTCCATTGTGTAAATGTACCACATTTTCTGTATCCATTCCTCTGTTGAGGGACATCTGGGTATGGGAACAAAACTGTCGAGAGAATCTCTTGTGTATTGTATGGATGCATCACCTGTCTATTAAGAAGCCTATGGCCTATAGGAAAGGATAGAATAGAAGGTGGGACATCGCAAAGACAGAAAGGATTCTGGGATAGAGTCAGGCACGGGGGAGAGGCCAGGGAAGATGAGGAGTACAAGACACACGGTGCTGCAGCAGGGGTAACCAGCCATGTGGCAGAATGTAGATTAGAATAAATAGGTTAAATTATTAGCCTAGCTATATGGCCTAGGTGTTTGTAAATATATTTTGAGTCTGAGTTGTTATTCCGGAAGATTGGGGCAGGATGAAAAACAGCCCATCTTATAACACAAAACCTACTAAGCCTAAAATTACCAATCAATAAATTTGAATTGTTGAATGTTGAAGTAATATATGATGTTTCCAGAATATTTGATATTTTAGATAAGAAAGAAAAAGAAGAGTTGGGGATAAAAACCTAACCAAAAACAAACAAACAAACCCAAAACAACGACAGCAAAAACCAATGCTGAAGTATCGAAATGTTTGATTTCAAATTATACTACTAATCCATAGTAACAGAAAGACAGCTTAATAGTGGCACACACACACACACACACACACACACAAAGTGGATCAATAAGAGAGAATGAAGGACACAGATATTAACCCATGCAGACATATGTGACTAAAATTTCAATAAAGATATAGATTGATAAATGAATAAAGGGAGGGAGAGAGGGAGGGAGGGAGGGAGGGAGGGAGGGAGGGGGACAGATGGGCAGATAGGATGGATGATGGATAGATAGATACATACATAGATAGATAGATACATAGATACACAGATCAATACATAGATAGATAGATACATACATAGATAGATACATAGATACACAGATCAATACATAGATAGATAGATACATACATATATACATAGATACACAGATATTTAGATAGATACAAAAATAGATACATAGACACATAGGATAGACAGCTGGAGGGATAGATGATAGATAGGTAGATAGACAGACAGACAGACAGACAGACAGATAAATTAATCCTGGTATTCCAAAACTAAAAGCCCCTGACCACTCTTAGAGATCACTAGAGTATGAGATCTGAACTGTAAAAAGAACACCCAAAAGTAAAGAGTCATGTGTAGTGCTTTCTCTGTGCCTGTGTTCAGGCCAAGTCAGTCAGAAAGCAAATGTCTTCTCTGGAAACACACTGTAGTTAGCATACAGAAAAAGAATGATACACTTTTAAAAAAATTCACCTGTTTGAGTTCTAAATGGGAAAAAAATTATATACATACATACATAGACACACACACACACACACACACACAAATATATATATATATATATATATATATATATATATATATATATATATATATATATATATATATATATGTAAATTTATGGGCTGGGCGTGGTGGCGCATGCCTTTAATCCCAGCACTCAGGAGGCAGGCAGGCAGATTTCTGAGTTCGGGGCCAGCCTGGTCTACAAAATGAGTTCCAGGACAGCCAGGGCTATACAGAGAAACCCTGTCTCGAAAAACAAAACAAAAACAAAAACAAAAGGAAACAAAACAAAACAAAATTTATATATATAATTATTATACATATATGTAACATATATAATATATCTCATCCAAAGGCCCCAGAATACAATCCAAGCATGGAGTTGTGTGGGCATATTTCTGAATGCTTGTAAGAAAACAGGACAAGACTCTTACAACCTCAGCTTCTTCAAAAAAGAGTACAGAATTGTTCTTGGAATGTGCTTGTGTGCCTGTTCCAGATATAGTGGACTGGAGTGAGATTACTTCAGATTAATCGTTACAACTGGCTGTGGTCTTATTTGTTTGGATGACTCTATGGAAAAACATGTTTTTGCCCTGTGTGTCCTTGCAATTAAACATCATACGCATGTGCTTCTTCTTAACCCTCCGAGTATAAATTGCCAGATGCTCTGAATAAAGCCGGAGATTGCATGAGACTGTACTCTGCCTCATTTTCAGACCCTACTTTCCCCAGTCCACACAGCCAACTAGAGCAGGAAACAGTGGCAGAGAGGTTGAAAAGAATGTATGGACTGGAGCGGGGAGCCTAGCCTCTAGGCTAGGTGAATCTCCAAGGCTCACTGTTCAATCACAAGCTCTAGGCTTTTATTGGCCGGTTAAACTGGGGAGAAGGTTCACATAGCACCACCTGAGTATGTGATGGTCAGGGACAATTACCTCATGAGGAACCAGTATTAGCATTAGGATACAAGAAGCATCAGGCCAACCCACTACAGTAGCGGGTAAATATGAGTAATATCCAATGGCAGATACGAAATATCATAATGAAACCCAGTG
Source organism: Mus minutoides (assembly GCA_902729485.2). Taxonomy (NCBI): domain Eukaryota; kingdom Metazoa; phylum Chordata; class Mammalia; order Rodentia; family Muridae; genus Mus; species Mus minutoides. The sequence goes on from LR751853.1 coordinate 8,699, forward strand.
TTTTATAATAATTTTTAAAAATCTGTTTGACCATATGGGTAGCATGGTGAAAAAAAAAAAAAGATTTTTTTTAAAACCACTACTCCCCAAGGTTCAGTTTCCACCACAGAAAAGGGGGCAGAAAGATCATAAGAACCAAAAGTCAGGAGAAACTGGACAGTAAGTGTCTTCTGAACAGGATGGGACCCTGTATTTATGATATGGTCTCACAGCAGCTGTGGTTGTCTGCACGTGTTCAACCCAGTCAACACTCCAGCATGGAAGGGGAGGGGCTTGAGAGACCCACCCCTAGCTGAGGAGCTACCGACACAGTTGGTGACTTCTGGATGAGGGTGAGCCAGTTTTCACTGAGGCTAAGGTAGGCTGACTGTGCCCCCGTGGGTGGCCCTATACCCAAAAGTATTTGGGCAGTACCCAAATTGGAGTCATGGATAATTAAATAAAAATAAATAAATAAAATAAAAGGACATGAATTCCTTGAATGGGAGGTGCAGAGAATATAATAAAAATACATTTTCTAAACTACGCAAAGACTTAATGATGTATTTATTAAATAAAAGGAGGCTGGAGAGATGGCTCAGTGGTTAAGGGCATTTGTTATTAAAGAGGACCCAGGTTCAATTCCTGGCACCTACATGTCAGCTCATAACTATCTGTAACTCAAGTTTCAGAGGATCTGATGCCGTCTTATGAACTCTGTGGTCACCAAGCACACCATGCTGCAGACATAGATACAATCGAAACATGAAATAAACTAAGTACTAAAAAAAAAAATTATTAAGTAAAAAGAAATCTTTAGAAAAGTAAATTTTAAAAAATGAAGAGGCAACCCATGTATTATGAAAAAAGAAACTTTTAAAAACATATCTGGTAGAGAGTTGGTACCCAGAAAAATAAAAAGAACTCTCCAAATTCAATAAGAAAACCTAAAATACAAATTAGACAAAAAGCTGAATCAGACACTTTGAAAACACAAGAGAAGATATAATTCTTCTTTCACAAAAAATGATTAAGTTGCTGAATGACATCATGGGTGACAAACACATTCTAAGGAAAAGAGTTGAGTAGGAAAGAATGCATAGATAAGACCTTATACACAGGAATCCTGACTTCAGGCAACCTGAATGAATCTGTAGAGGCAAAGAGCTTGGAGGTTATAGTGGAAGGGGAGATGAATGTAGCAAGGAGGAGGGTGTGGTGGTTTGAATATGCTTTGCCCAGGGAGTGGCACTATTAGGAGGTGTGGCCTTGTTGGAGTGGGTGTGGCCTTGCTGGAGTAGGTGTGGACTTGTTGGAGGAGGTGTGGTCTTGGAGTGGGTGTGGCCTTGTTAGAGGAGGTGTGGCCTTATTAGTGGAAATGTGTCACTGTGGGCTTGGACTTTAAGACCCTCATCCTAGCTCCCTGGAAGTCAGTCTTCTTTTTTGTTTGTTTGTTTTTGTCTTTGTTTTTTCGAGGCAGGCTTTCTCTGTGTAGCCCTGGCTGGCCTGGAACTCACTTTGTAGACCAGGCTGGCCTCGAACTCAGAAATCTGCCTGTCTCTGCCTCCCAAGTGCTGGGATTAAAGGCGTGCACCACCACGCCCGGCCGTCAGTCTTCTTCTAGCTGCCTTCAGAACAAGGAGTGGAACTCTCAGCTCCTCCAGCCCCATGCCTGCCTGGATGCTGCTATCAGAGGGCTCCCCCCCTTCCCTGCATTTTTGGGGGCCCCCCCGCAGGTAGGGGTTGTTTGGAAATACAAAGCAATAAATCATAGCAATTACGGCTCTGCTCTCAGAGGATCCCTCTCCTTCTCATCACTAGGGGGCCAAAGTTCACCCCTAAGGAGCTCTGTCTTGATCACCCTTGATCATGGACTGAACCTCTGTATCTATAAGCCAGCCCCAATTAAATGTTATTCCTTATAAGAGTTGCCTTGGTCATGATCTCTCTTCACAGCAGTAAAACCCGAACTAAGTCAGAGGGTCACAAAGAGTCTTAAGGAAGTGATTCCAGGACACCATGAAGGCCCTTCTGGCTCAGCACCTGAGGGACCACAGTTGACTTAGGGCATGCGGTATGGATATGGTTGAGTAAGTAGGGATGGGTTCTGCATACCTCCCCTTTTGACTGGCTACCTTTTAACCTCACAGGGAGTCACTAGAGAGAAAAAATAAAGTTTGCTAACACTGATGACCCCATGAGTGCATGAACATTATAATAAATCCCCAGTGTGGCCCCTTCTTCTCCCAGAGCACGTGATCTCATTAGCTACATGGCAAGAAGCAGTCCCTGCTGCAGTCTGTTGACCTTAAAATAAGGATTATCTGGGACTAGAGAGCTGGGACCAGGGCTTTTACAAAGGTGACAAGAGAAGGTGGAGTCGGGGCAATGTGGGTCAAGGAGAGGATTGGAGGCAAAAGAAAGCCCAACATGGTGTTCACACCTGTCATCTGTGTACTTGGGAGCCAGAGGGAGGAGGATTGCTACAAGTTTGAGGCTAGCCTGGTCACCATAGTAAGGTCCAGGTTAGCCCAGGCCAGGTCTTAAATTCAAACAAAGCAAAGCCAAAGCAAAAAGATCTGGCATGAGGAGGCGTCGCCTGGCTGCCATGGGCTTGTAGGTGGAAAGGAACCTCCAGCCAAGGAATGTAGGAATTCACAAATGCAAACAGACAGAGTCTCTAAGCCCTGGGGCTTAGAGAGAGCAAAGCATCCCTAGGGTTGATTTTATCCCAATGGAATCATTTCAGACTTCCAGCCTTCGATAGAGGAGCTGTCGAGGCCCCAACTTTGAAGTCACCTGTTATCAGCACATTAGGGCACTCGCATGTCGGGAAGCAGCGAACTTGGACAGAAAGCTTAGACTGGTGGTAACCTTGGGCCACTTAGGGTGATCAAGACAGAGCTCCTTAGGGGTGAACTTTGGCCCCCTAGTGATGAGAAGGAGAGGGATCCTCTGAGAGCAGAGCCGTAATTGCTATGATTTGTTGCTTTGTATTTCCAAACCACCCCTACCTGCGGGGGGCCCCCAAAAAATGCAGGGAAGAGGGGGAGCCCTCTGGTATATCGCAGATGGTTAGAAGCTTGCTGAATAGCCCAGGCAATCGTCCACCACATTGTTCTTGCAGGCTCCTCGGTGGCTGGCTTGCCCAGGATCTTACCTGAATGAAATCAAGGGGCAGATTCCCAAACCGAGGAGGGCATTTTTGAGCTCTGACTTCGACCGATTCCTGAAATCCTTGAACAAGCTCAGCTCCAATCAGATGTAAGTTTTATTTGTGTCAGACAGTTAGCCAGTGTTTAAACTCTCCATTGCATGATGGATGACCTTAAGCCACACTAACCGGAGGATAAGGCGCTGGAAGAGAGAGGGATCTGCTTACAGCGTCTTTGGATCTGAAAACCGAATGGAAATATTAATTTCTTAAAGCTGAAAGCAGTTACTGGATAAAACCGCTAAGGAGCCTAAAACAACCTACTGAACCGAAACAGCATTCTGTCCCACAGACGCTTCCAATCCGTGGCATGAAATAAAACAGACACTGTGATTTTTTTAGCCACAGAATGTAAGATACAGTGCCGACCTTCCATTGAAGAGAAGTAGGTGTCGATGCTGAGCCCCACATTAAACCGATTGCTAGATAATTACACCACAGTAGATGCCTTTTCAATTCTCCGGGAAAGAATGGTTGGTATGTTTTGTTTGGTCCATGTACCGCCATCCATACGATGAGCCCTTTGCTTAAATCAGATGTGCCTGAAAAAATCCATGCACTAGAGAAAGAGCATAGCCAGAAGAGAAGGAAGACACCTGCTCTCTGCAACTAGCATTCCCTTGACTTCCCGAGGCAAAGGAAAGGAAGCCAGTCCCATCCTCTGGATAGGTTATTTGTCCACGACCCTCAACAGCTCCAAGTACTCCTTGGTGGAAGCTGCTAATGCACTCAGACCTGGAGTGTGTCACGGAGGCCTTTGTCTCCGTGAGGTCATGTGATCTCCAAGACGCTAAGGACCACATGGTCTCTTTCCAGGCCCTCTCTTCTTCTAGTGCCTAAAGCTGTGCTTGATAAGTAGTAATTTCCATACAAACATTTTCTGAACTAAATAAGCCAGCAATTGCACTCCCCTCTCCGGGGTTGGGAAGTTTAACCCCTCCCACCCAAACAACAACTAAGTGTCAAAAATAACCCTTTTGACATCAATGAGAGGTGATGGGAAATCTCTAAACATAATATTTATGGAAAGAAAATCGTGCTCAGTTGTTCTGTAAACCACAAGAAACTCTTTGGCTTGCTGACATTGGGGTTCTACGAGTTTGTCACAGTAACTTTGATGGGATTCCATCCAACCGAATTCTGTTATTTATATATCTTGTGTGTTCTTGGACGGCCCCTTTGCCTGCTTTGTTTTGGGGGTGCTTTGGACAAAGCACCTTAGCTGGGCCAGCTTTAGTTCAGGCACTGGGTCCTGGCACGGGTACATTAGCACATATATAGGAAAACTATGGGATACTGTTTGGTTGTGACAGAGAGGTATAATCCAATGCAGAGACACCTTTGGATAATTGACACTAACAAGCAAAAAGATGGCCAAAGCTGACCTTGAAACTTCTACCAAAGAACAACCAAAGAGAAATAAATGTCAAAGGAGGTAGTTTATTGTCTCAGTTTGACTTACAATGAAGAGGTGTGTGATGTCACAAAAGGAGGGAAAAAAGAAAACTGTCACCTAGATATTCCATTAGAATACAGTGTATGTCAGCTGTCACACCGAAGCCCTTATACTTTTTCCATTCGCACCTGTACCCCACAGACCAGAACACTGAAGTTCAGAGTGGTGACTTTAGTGGCTTTTCAGTCTTAAAAACCAGACTTTGTAGCCCAGCTCGGGTGGAGGGGGAGGCAATTGGATCTCTGTGAGTTCTAGGACAGCCAGGGTTACACAGAGAAACTCTGTGCTGGCTGGTTTTGTGTGTCAACTTGACACAGGCTGGAGTTATCACGGAGAATGGAACCTCCCTTGAGGAAATGCCTCCATGAGATCCAGCTGTAAGACATTTTCTCAATTAGTGATCAAGAGGGGAGGGCACATGGTGGGTGATGCCATCCCTGGGCTGGTAGTACTCGTTTCTATAAGAAAGCAAGCTGAGCAAGCCAGGGGAAGCAGGCCAGTAAGCAGCATTCCCTCCATGGCCTCTGTATCAGCTCCTGCTTCCAAGTTCTTACCTTATGTGAGTTCCTGTCCTGACTTGAGTTGGTGATGAACAGCGTATGCTGAATAAACCCTTTCCTCCCCAACTTGCTTCTTGGTATGATGTTTGTGCAGGAATACAAACCCTGACTAAGACAAAGCCTGTCTCAAAAAACCAAAGCAACCAACCAACCAACAAACCAACCAAAAAAAAAAAAAAAAAAAAAAAGAAAATCCAACATTTCTATAATACAAAGAAAGCAACACAAATAAAAGATGTAGTTCATGAAATTCCTTCTAGCCCAGGGCATGATGGGTAAAGGCAATTTCCCATTGTCTTTTGCTCCTAACCTCCCTGTGAGAACTGATATCAACATCATAGCTGTGTTTACAGGCCTGGCTCACTGATGTGGTGAGATGAACTCTGGGAATTGGAGTTGGGGAAGCTGACTCATCCTGCCAGCCTCCTTTGTCTCCTTGGGTCTGACCAAAATGGCAGAGGCTCCTCTCACTGAAGTCTTACTGGAGACCACGGAGGAAAGGGGGTTGGAGGCTTTTCCCATCTGGCTCTGACCATGTTAAGAGAAGACAGTTTCCACATAGCAGTGGTAACCTCCAGGCAGCCTTCAATCCCTTTTGTGGGTCAGGCCAAGCTGAAATGTGAGCCTTGCCGAGTGAGTGACCCACTTTGAAAGGCAGCTTAATATAGGCTCACCCCATGAGCCCTGCTGAAGCGGTTTGGAAGGAACTCTCCTCTCAGGTTCCTGTGTTTGAACACTTTCCCAGTTGGTGGCCCTGTTAGGGGACATTATGGAATCTTTAGGAAGTGCAGCCTTGCTGGAGGAATTATCTAATAGGGGGCTGGTTTTGAGGGCTTATAGCTTGACCTCCAATTTCCCCCTCTCTCCACTCTCCTCCCCTTCTCTCCCCTCTCCTTTCTTCCCTTTCCTCTCCCTTCCCTTCCCTCCCTCCTCTCTCTTCCTCCTCCCTTCTCTCTTCTTCTCCTCCTCCTCTTCTTCCTTCTTCCTCTCTCCCTCTCCCATCTCCTCCCTCCTCTACTCTCTCCTTCCTGTATGCAGATAGAATGTAATCAGCCAGCTTCCTGCTCCTGCCCCCATCCCCCCTCTACCATAAAACAAAAATGGCTTTCCTCCCCTAATTTCTTTGTGTTGAGGTATTTTATCACAGCAACAGAAAAGTCACTAACACACTTCCCTTTCTGATCTAGGGTTTGGTGGTTGTTGTTTTGGAGGGGGGTTAATTTACGTGGATGCATGAAGACAAGGCCACCTCAGGCATCCTTCATTCCTCCGGATCCAGCCACCTTGCTTTGCTGGAGACAGACTCCCATAGGCTTGACTGGCCTGGAACTGGCTATATAGACCAGGCTGGCCTTGAACTCACAGAGATCAACCTGCCTCTTTCTCCCAAGTGCTAGAATTAAAGGTGTGTGCTACCACTCTCAGCTTGTTTTTATTCTTGTATTTTAAGGGTTTTGCTTGTTTTGGAGTTTTTTTTTGGGGGGGGGGTTAAGAGGGTTTGTTTGTTGTTGTTTGGTTTGATTTGGTTTGGTTTTTCTAGACAGAGTTTCTCTGTGTAGCCCTGGCTGTCCTAGAACTCACTCTGTAGACCAGGCTGGCCCTCAAACTCTTACTTGAATTTGAGTGTTTCTTCCCCTCCCAAGCAACAACAAAAACCTAAAGTAGAAAGGTAAGTATGTTACTTACTCACCTCACTCTTGCGTGCTAGGATTAAAGGCTCACACCACCATTACCCAGTCTCCACCTTAGTTTTTGAGACAGTCTCTCACTAGAACCAGGGATTTGTCCAGGAGGCGAGGCTGGCTGGACCATGGCTGCCAGGATCTGCCTATCACTGCTTCTGCAATGTGGGAAGTGCAGCTCATATCACTATGGCAGGCTTCTGAAGTTGGTGCTAGGTATCAAAGGCAGGTTCTCAGGCCTGCATAGCAAGAACTTTACCGACTGAGCATCTCCCCCAACCTCTCTGTACATGTAGCACGTGCGTGTGGTGGTGCGTGAACACATCCTCTGTGGTGAGAGTGGTGCCGAGGTACAGCACAGAAAACCATGCCCAGTTCACAAGACGGAATAACAAAATAAATAGATGTGTTACTGGGTTAAGAATTTACCATGCTCCATATCTCAGTTTCAGAGTGCACAACCTTAAAAGGAAGTTTACGGTGAGCTGCAGGAGTGGCTCAGAAGCTTGCGCTGATCCTACAGAGGATCCAACACCCACATCTGGAAGCCCACAGCCACTGCTAATTCCAGCTCTAGCAGGTCTGATGCCTTTTCTGGCTCTGCAGGGTACCCGAGTTTCTATAATACACCAAGTCTAACTTGGTGAGCCAGTACAATCACTGGGATTAGAAATACAGGGTTGAAGACCTGCTACACCAAAATGTCTCTGGACCATACATGGTGACTTAAGAAAGCTGAGTCTGTTGCCACTGATGCTCTTACCTGTGGGCACAGAAGATCCTCTACTGCCCACCTCCCTACCCAGCCTGGTCTCTCATCAGCTACTGAGGCAGGGGGACAGGGTTTGTGAGCCTGGCCAGCCAGGTGGGTGCAAGGTCCAGCAATGAATATTTCAGGAGAGAGAACTCTTGCCCAAGTGTCACAGCTCAGCCACTCTCAGATGATCCTCCGTGAAGTAACTTGTGCACTCTATTCCATGTAGACAGGGACTTTATAAACACGGAGAAGTGGGGTGGGATTTAGGGATAGGTGTTTCCTATTGGCTCAGTTTGAGATGTCAGTGATGCTCTATTTGCATGGTGAAGGACTCCAGGTATTTTCCCTACATGACTGATTGCTGCGGTCCTCTCAATGGGGTGCCGTACTAGGGGGCCCTGGTTACATGTTCCAGAGCAGGTACTTATGGAGTTGCCCAGCGGGGACTCCTAAGGACCTCAAAACTCTGAGATTCCCAGGGTCTGAGCTCACTCAACCTTAACAGTTCTTATGCCTGTCTGGCAACAAGGTCCCACATGCCCTACACATATTATCAACAAAAAATAAAATAAATGATTAAATAAATAGATAAATCAACAAAATGTAAATACAAAACCAAATAACAGATGGCTTTCTCATTCACAGATGTGAGCCAGTTAAAATGTGTCATGAAAGAGAACCAGCCGAGCATGGTGGCGCACGCCTTTAATCCCAACACTGGGGAGGCAGAGGCAGGCAGAGCTCTGAGTTCGAGGCCAGCCTGATCTACACAGTGAGTTCCAGGACAGCCAGGGCTATACAGAGAAACTCTGTCTCGAAAAAACAAAACAAAACAAAACAAAAAAAAAAAAAAAAAAAAAAAAAAAAAAAAAAAAAAAAAAAAAAAAAAAAAAAAAACCATAACAACAACAACAACAAAAGAGAGAGAGAGAGGTGAATTTGAGATGCTCAGTCGGTAAAGTTCTAGCTATGCAGGCCTGAGAACCTGCCTTTGATACCTAGCACCAACTTCAGTGATAGTTGCCATAGTGATATGAGCTGCACTTCCCACATTGCAGAAGCAGTGATAGGCAGATCCTGGCAGCCATGGTCCAGCCAGCCTTGCCTCCTGGACAAATCCCTGGTTCTAGTGAGAGACTGTCTCAAAAACTAAGGTGGAGACTGGGCAACGGTGGTGCGAGCCTTTAATCCTAGCACGCAAGAGTGAGGTGAGTAAGTAACACACTTACCTTTCTACTTTAGGTTTTTGTTGTTGCTTGGGAGGGGAAGAAACACTCAAATTCACAGGTGAATCACTGTGAGTTCTAGGCTAGCCTAGTCTACATAGTGAATTCTAGGACAGCCAGAGCTACATAGTGGGAACCTGTCTTGAATAGAAGGAAAGGAAAGGAATACAGAAAGCTCCATGAAGCGAACTGTAAAGTACAGGTGAAAGGCCCACTATTAAACCTGAGCTATGGGAAGCTCAAGTCACGAGAACACAAGTTTCTTCCCGGTTGGTCTACTCATTTGTTGTGATTTCAGCAAAGTCACCAAGATTTCCCATGAGGTAGAAAGATTATCCAAAGTCACAAGAAAAAGAGACAAAGAGAAAAGCCAGGAGCCAAGTAAAACTTGGTGCTGCTGGGGAGGAAACATGCCCCCATCAGATAAAAATAAAATAAAATTGTTAAGTCTTGTACAGTGGGGTTAGCTTAGCATTTGTGGAAGAGAAGATGAGACCAACCACCAGGCTTTAAACAGATTTTTTAAAAATCCAAAAATAAGTCCAAGTGCATCGTAAGTTAAATGCATTCAAGATGGCACCCCAAATCATTAAGTTCTTTTGGGTATGAGGACAAAAGTGTGTTTAAAGATGCTGGGCATAGTGTCCCACACCTGTAACCCTTAAAGCTATGGAGGCAAAGTCAGGAGGATGCCTGGGGCTTGCCTCTTAGCCAGGCTTCACCCAGGACTAGCAGGCAGAAGCAGGAGTCACTGCCTTCAGTGTGTAGTTGACCAGCTTGGTGGAGGAGGGGCAGAGACTGAGTCAGGAGAGACCACCAGGGGGTCTTCCTCTCTGTTCTTGCCCACTGTGATCACTGCAGCATTCTGATCCCAGAGGGGGTTTAGGCTGACCGGAGACTGATGGGGGTGGCTTTCAGATCCAGCATGGCTTTCAAACTTAAGCCACATCTTTCTAAAGAAACCCCAGTGAGGGTTGAGTACTGCATAGCACAAATTTGAGTGAACGAGCGTTTCCCTGGATTCCACTCGCTCTTGGCTCCTTAAGCCACGCCCCTTTGGCCCCAGATGAAATAGCATGCATGAGCATGCTGTGGCACATGCCTTTAATCCCAACACGTGGGAGGCAGAGGCAGGCGGATTTCTGAGTTCAAGGCCAGCCTGGTCTACAGAGTAAGTTCCGGTTACTTTCTAGTCACCTGACAAAACCTCCCTCAAGGGAGGAAGGGTTTATTCGGGGTGACAGTCTGTGGGAGCGGACTATCAAGTCAGGTCTTAAAGGCAGCATCTCAAATCACTGGGTTTGTTCAATGGGTATGGAAACAGAAGTGAGTATGGATAAAAATGCTGGGCACAGTAGCCCACACCTGTAACCCCCAAAACTGTGGAGGCAGAGACGGAATCACCCCTGGGGCTTGTGGATCAACTGGGTTCATGCAGGACCAGCAGGCAAAAGCAGGAGTTACTGCATTGACAGGTGTGATTAACCCTGTCCACCTCGATCTAGAAACTCCCTCACAGACATGCCCAGAGGTTTGTTACCATGGAGATTCTAATCGCCATCAAGGTAACAAGATCAACCATCCTTTCTTTTTCCTTCGTCTTTCAACACATGCTCTTTAGGAACACCCACGATTTTCTACGATTTTCCTACTTAGATGTATCTGAGGGTCTGCTTCGACCACAATTCAACTGACACCAAAGGTCTCAGATCTAAGATCCAGTTTGGGGGCTGGTGAGATGAGACAGCTATAAGGGCAACTAATCCCAAGCATCTAACCTGAGTTTAAGCCTGGTCCCACATGCTAGACAGAGAGAATGCTGCAAGTTGTCCTCTGACCTACACACACACACACACACACACACACACACACAGCCTGTACCTCTTTGTTTTTCCCAATATTCTGGCATCCCGAAATCCTCCAGCTCCTGTCTCTGTCCCCCAGTACTGGGCTTATAAGCACCCCCAGCCACTCTCAGTCTCTTCGTGTGTGTGCTGAGTCCTTCTACAAGCATAAATTCTCTTACCCATTGAGCTATCTATATAGCCCCAGGTTTCATATTTCTAAGGCTGGTCTGAGAACCACAGCAGGGAACCCAGGCCAGCTGGGTTCACACACACAGGAAGCCCTGAGAGGTAGGTGAGGATATCAGCAGCTCCCCTCAGGTCTGTCTGGGTAGCTGTGGACCCCAGGCAAGCCATGCTAGTCGGTATGAGCAGGCTCAGCTTCTGATAACCCACTCTAGGCTGTCTCGATGTCTAAGTCAGTGCTTGTTAGAAGAGTTAGGGCTGGGCTGGTGAGATGGCTCAGCGGGTAAGAGCACCTGACTGCTCTTCCGAAGGTGATAAGTTCAAATCCCAGCATCCACATCCACATGGTGGCTCACAACCATCCATAACGAGATCTGGCGCCCTCTTCTGGAGTGTCTGAAGACAGCTACAGTGTACTTACATATAATAAATGGAAGTTTGGTTTCACGGTGGAACGCCCTCTGGGTCACCTGATGGGACTCAGCCACCCAGATTACAGTGCTGGATTCAGGTTACAGCTGTTGCTCACCTTCAGCCGCTGTATCACTCGAGGTCAGTGTCAGAAATAAAACCCACTTTAAACAGGAAGAGGCTGAAGGAATGCAGGAGACTGGCTCCAGACAAAATAGTAGGAAAGCCGGAAAAGCGTGTGCGTGCGTGCGTGCGTGCGTGTATGCGTAGCTCAGGAAGCAGAGAGCAGCGCGAGGAACTGACCTCTGCGGTGCAGACAGCCCTGCCACAACCAAGATGGTGGAATCAGAATACTGTTCCTGGGACTGACAGTGGTCAGGGGCGAGGCTACCTTCAAAGCTGTCGCCTTTGAAGCCACACTGCTGCTACGAAAAACCCTTGCCTGCCCACACGCGGTGCCTCGTCATCCTTGAAGCCAGCAACTGAGTAGCTAGGGAAAGCACACTTCCTCCACACGAGCACCGCTGTGCCTTCCAAAGGTTCCGTGTGGCCTGAGGAGCCACGCTGTAATCACAGCTGGGACCTCTGTTTCCCAACCCTTGTAAGTGCTAGAGACATGTCAGGAGGCACAAGAAGACAGGGAAAGGTATCTCCTGGCTAAAAAACAGAGGTGACTGAGCAAGAAGAGAAGTGTGTATAGCCCCAGGGACTTGAGCTGGTTGGTCATCAGCCTGAGGCCCTGGTGCCCTTGGATTTGTCAAATGCTGCCTTCTGCTGCCCTCTAGTGTTTGCGGAACAAACTGCTTCTCCACCTGATACTAAGAGCTCCCCGGATGCCAGGAAAAGCCTCCCAGACTTGTCAACAAAATTATGTTACTGGCCTAGCTCTCCTGCTGTAAGATATTTATCCTCTGTAATTAGAGGTGTTCGTGATGTCGTGGTTTGGGTGAGCTATGGCTTCCCAGGAAGCCGTACTAGAAAGCGTCTGATATGTTGCTCATTTGCTTGTCTTGACAAAGCCCTGAGCCCTGCCCCCACCCCACCTCACTCCACCCCACCCCTGTCATCAACATGGTTGTAGATTGGAGGGTAAGATCTGTGATTTTTCAGGACTCAGCCAGTAAGAAACAAGTGACCGTCTTGAACAAGCAAAGTCTTGAAATGAGCAGTCTTGAAACGATGTACTTGTTTCCCAGGGTGCAACTAACAAACCAAAGTCTTTGTGTTGACAGTTTTCAATCTATAAACTCAAAGTAACAATCAGAATTGTGGAGTCTGATCTGCCGCAGTATCCTGCCTGCCTCCCTGGTTAGGTCCCAGTGTTGCATCTGGGACGGCACAGGACGGAGGGTCTGTCTGCCTGGCCCAGTGAGTAAGACTGGGAGCTGCTACTCCTGGATTAGCTTTCCATCACCTTCTCTCTCTTCCCCTCATCATCATTTTGTGTTAAACTAGAGCATGGTTTTAGATCTTCCTATAAGGAAGATGGCTGAGAGCAGGTCTCACTTTGGACAACTTGGTTCTAAACTATCCACAGTAGGGCAGAAATCAGAAGCACATTTATCAACTCTCCCTTTGCCTACTGCCCATCAGCACAAAATTCTCTTTAAGTCTCTACCCAGTCGGCTTCCAAATGGGTCTTCAAAACTGCCCTGAGTGTGGTTTCAGTGCCTTTTGTGAGAACTATCTCTACCCCAACACCACGCTCTCAGAGAACCTCTAAATATTTGCAAACACTTTGCACTTTGACACATTTTCAAACCACCAAAAGCTGGAGATGTCAACAGAAACTGCTTCTTAAATATTCTGCTTGGACAGCAAAGCCTTTTAGCTTCCAGGTGCCTAGGCTGCCCCCTTCCTACCTCTGAAGCACTAGGCTGTTAGGGGAAAGGCATTTATTTGCAAATAAGGCCAGACAGAGATCAGAGGTCCCCTGCATGGCTTGGGGACACACACCACACTTTGTCATCACACACATCTGCTGTTTGCTTTCCTCCTGGGGAAGAGATGGGCTCTCCTTGAGGCAGAGAGGATGAAAGGCTGCAGGGGTGTGGGGGAGGAGGCATGGTGGGACAGAACAGGGTGACAGCAAGCTTGAAGGCTAATGTGGGGTCAGGGCCTGTGTAATCAAGTTTCTTGGAGGTTGGTCTGCTGATCTACTTCAAGGCTTTGGAATCTGAATCCTGGGATGTCCATCCTGCTGGGTTCTCTGGGGGAAATTCTCAAGGGCTTAAGGTGGTGGCCTAGCCACAGAAGTGAGACCATAGAGGGACAAACACTTAGGAAAAAGAGGAGGTCACCCGCTGTTTTTATGAGAACAACTGCCAGACCCCTGTGATGAGCGGGGCAATCAGAGGACAGGAGTATGGCTCTGAGGGACAAGTCAGGGTGGCATAAACAATCACATCATTCGCAGAGAGAATTTCCTGGAAACAAATCGAGGTAGCTGCTACAATACCACAACATGCAATCAGTTAAAGATTATTTGGGCATACATTGCTAGCTGGTGTGTAGATAGAACTACCTGCTACTACAGCACCACAGATCAAAAGTCACAGATGCAAATGCTAGCTAGTACTTTGCTTTAAGAAATCCATCTGGATCATATAGGAGTAGAAAATGAGATGTGTGAGTCTATTCATTGAAGTGGGTTTCTGTAATGCCAAACCTTAGAAACCACCCTTCAATGACCTGCTTATGGTATAGCCACGGTGGAACACGATGCAGTCTAAAAGATGACAGAGCCAGTCAGTGATGGCATGAGCCGTTCAGTGATAGCTGAAGACTTTAATCCCAGCACCCAGGAGGATCTCTGAGTTTGAAACCAGCCTAGTATAGAGTGAGTTCCAGGACAGTCAGGGCTATGCAGAGAAACCCTGCCTCGAAAAACCAAACAACCAACCAAAAAGATGAAGTTTCAGATCAGACTGTATATTATGCTATCACTCAAAGCTAACCAAGCAGAGTGAGTCAGGGGACCAAGTTCTTCTGATAAGGGTCCATAAGCAGCCTTCCCCCCATCAGCTAGGTTTCCAGAGATCCCTTCACAGGATAGGCTGGGTTGAGAAAAAAACATACATACATACATTACATACATACATTCATACATACACACTGTACTGGATAGTTTTTGTGTCAACTTGACACAGCTGGGTTATCACAGAGAAAGGAGCTTCAGTTGGGGAAGTACCTCCATGAGATCCAGCTGTGGTGTATTTTCTCAATTAGTGATCAAGGGGAAAAGGCCCCTTGTGGGTGGGACCATCTCTGGGCTGGCAGTCTTGGGTTCTATAAGAGAGCAGACTGAGCAAGCTAGGGGAAGCAAGACAGTAAAGAACATCCCTCCATGGCTTCTGCATCAGCTCCTGCTTCCTGACCTGCTTGAGTTCCAGTCCTGACTTTCTTGGTGATGAACAGCTATATGGAAGTGTAAGCTGAATAAACCCTTTCCTCCACAACTTGCTTCTTGGTCATGATGTTTGTGCAGGAATAGAAACCCTGACTAAGACACACACATACATACACACATACACACACACATACAAACACCTCTTTCTTTTTCCTGCGTATCACAACTTGCATGTTAATGAACGTAAGTAAGACTTATGCAGGGATTGAGGATGGTTCAGTGGCTAAAACACTTGCAACACAAATATAAGAACCTGAGTTCACATCCTAAAACCCCATGTGGAGCCTATACATACAGGAAGAGAGTTTGTAACACAGGAGAATCTCCAGAGAGCTCAGGCAGGCCAGCTACCCTGTCAGGCTCAGAGGCAAAACTAGGAGGGGCTTGTCTCAAACAAGGTAGAAGAGGGAGCGTAACACCCCAGGTTATAACAAGAGGCATCTTTAGAGACTGTAATAAGCCTGGCCTCCTCGGGTCTAGAATTGTGTTTGCTAACAGGCTGTTTCATAGCTATTTTTTTATTAGATTTTTTTAATTTTACATTTCAAATGTTATCCTGAAAGTTCCCTCTACCCTCCCCCCGCCCTGCTCTTCTACCCACCCACTCCCACTTCTTGGCCCTGGCATTCCCCTGTATTGGGGCACATAAAGTTTGCAATACCAAGGGGCCTCTCTTCCCAATGATGGCCGACTAGGCCATCTTCTGCTACATATGCAGCTAGAGACATGAGCTCTTGGGATTCTGGTTAGTTCATATTGTTGTTCCTCTTATAGGGTTGCAGACCTCCTTCAGCTCCTGGGGTACTTTCTCTAGCTTCTCCATTGGGGGCCCTGTGTTCCATCATATAGATGACTCTGAGCATCCCCTTCTGTATTTGCCAGGCACTGACATAGCCTCATACGAGACAGTTATATCAGGGTCCCTTCAGCAAACTCTTGCTGTCCTATGCAATAGTGTCTGAGTTTGGTGACTGATTATGGGATGGATCCCTGGGTGGGGTAGTCTCTGGATAGTCCATCCTTTCGTCTTAGCTCCAAACTTTGTCTCTGTAATGCCTTTCATGGGTATTTTGTTCCCTATTCTAAGGAGGAAGTTTCATAGTTATTTAATCCAAATTTAAATATCCCTGCTCAGGAGAGAGAAGGAGACTAACAAAACTCTTTTAAAAGTAATCTCTCCATGATGTCATGCTAATTAGGTTACCCCAAATTCTATGTCCCAATGTGGGACAACATACCCACAGAAGATTCTAAATCCAGTCACGGTAATAGTTTAACACCATAGCCATCACAGAACTCAACGCCAAATCCCACATTCATTAGCCATGTGACCTGATAAAATAACCTATAGAAAAGGAGGGTCCCCATTGCTTTGAGTAAGTCTAAATAGCATTCACTAGCCAGAAGTGCTCAAACACAGACCCTGGAGCCTGTGGGTACTTCCTTATATCCCAAAGGAGAATCCTGGATGACAAGAAGGGACCGTGTTAAAGAATAGGAGAGAGAACTCGGGATACAGCACAGATGAAAGACAAAGTAAGGACAGGGTCAAAGATGCAGCCACTGTAAGCTCAGGACTGTACCCAGAAGCTCTGAGGACCACAGATTCTTAGGGCTGAGTGGCAGCTCGGTAGTTAGGAGCTCTTGTCGCTCTACCAGAGGACCTGAGTTTGGATCCCAGCACCCATGTCTGGCAGCTCAAGGCTATCTCAAACTCTAGTTTGGGGGATCTGATGCCCTCTTCTGGCCACTATAGGACACTTATGCTCACACGTGTTTATATACACATGCACATGATGCACACACAGAGACACACACAAAACCCACACACCAGTAAAATTGCCCAGAACCAGCCCTAACTCTCTTGAAAAGTCTAGCAAGATAAGGGTTCCAAAGCAACCAAACTGGATACCTTCTCCTTCCTCCCAAATTACATGAAAGTGAATAAAATACAGAAGAAAGCAGTGTAGACATCTTAGCTACTGTTCTGTCACTAGGACAAGGCACTGTGACCATGGAACTTACAGAAGCTTTTATCTGAGGGCGTGCTTACAGTTTAAGAGGCTGAGTCGAATGTCATCATGGCAGGGAGTGTTCAGCAGACAAGCAGACAGGCAGGCATAGAGTTGGAACAGTGGTTAAGCACTTAGATCTTGACCCACAAGGAAGCAAGAGTGAAATGGCCTGGCATGGGCTTTTGAAACCTCAAAGGCACCCTACAGCGACACACCTCCCCCAACAAGCCCACACCTCCTGATCCTTCCTAAACAGTTCCACCAACTAGGGACCTAACATTCAAATGCATGAGCCTATGGGGCCATTCTCTTCCAAACCACCACAGTGGATGTATTGGCTGAATTTCTGTTGCTAGGAATACTCACCATGACCAACAGCAACTTGGGGAGGAAAGGGTTTAAATTACAGGTTACAATCCATCATCCAGGGAAGCAAAGGAGGACACTCAAAGCAGGAGCCCAGATGCAGGAATGAAAGCACAAACCACAAAGGGCCCACTGCCTTCCTGGCTTGCTTCCAGGTTCAAGTTCAGCTGTTTTTTTATATGGCCCAGGCCCATATATGCATAGGAGTGCCATGCTCACAGTGAGCTGGGCCCTCCATCATCAGCAATCAAGAAAACACCCCATAGATTTGCCAATAGGCTAATCTGATGGAGGCAATGTCTCACTAGGTTCCTTCTTCCCAAGAGACATCTCAGTGGGCACCAATAGGATGTCAGCTCCTAGGAGTTTTCCAAGGCAGCTAGGTAGGGAGGGCCAGTAGAAGTGTGATGCAGACTCTCCATGATCTCTCCAGTCTGAGCAACAATGGCCACCAATCAAGATCAACTAAGGTAGTCCTAGAGAACCTGGGTGGGGAGGGGTAGGCGCAAATGAAAAAGTTTGCCTGTTAGCCCAGCTATTTAAGCTGAGCGATACTGTGATGTGCTATTATAATGCTGATCAGGCTTTCCAGTCAGGAGCTGCCAATCTCGGTTGCCTGGGCCCTGGAACAGGGAGGGAGGGTCTTTTCAAAAAGACCTCCAGGGCTGGTGAGATGGCTCAGCGGGTATGAGTGGCCAACTGCTCTTCCGAAGCTACAGTGTACTTAAGAATAATAATAATAAACAAATCCTTGGACCAGAGCAAATGAGTGGGGCAGACCAGAGCAAGCAGGGTTGACTGGAACGAGGAAAAAAAAAAAAAAAAGACCTCCAAGTAATGATGTGGGAATCATACAGCTATCATGTGACCAACACCCTGATTACAGTACAGAACAGAGATGTGTTAGGGCATAAAACAAGCCCAGAAAATGTAAAAACAAAACCTCAGAAATCAGGCACAAACAAGGAAATGTGTGAATTACTTAATTGCCTTCCCTCATGCCTGACATGACAAAGAAGACAATCCACGGGGCTGGTGAGATGGCTCAGCGGGTAAGAGCACCCGACTGCTCTTCCGAAGGTGATAAGTTCAAATCCCAGCATCCACATGGTGGCTCACAACCATCCGTAACGAGATCTGGCGCCCTCTTCTGGAGTGTCTGAAGACAGCTGCAGTGTACTTACATATAATAAATAAAATAAATCTTTAAAAAAAAAAAAAAAAAAGAAAAGAAAAAAAGAAGACAATCCACTAGAGAAACAGAATTTAGAGCCAGGGTGGAGAGCTGGCTCAGCCGTTAAGAGTACTAAGAACACAGAATGCTCTTACAGTGTGTGGGTCCTAGTACCCACATCAAGTGGTTCCCAACTGCTTCAAACTACAGGTCCAGATGGGCCAATTCTCTTCTGGCTTCATTTGGGTCAGTATAGTTACAAACCTGCATACATGCACACAAATAAAAAAGAATATTAAAAAATAAGAAATCTAAGTTCTTGTAAAGCTATATATAGCCTATAAACCTTAAAGCTGCTGGGCAAAATGCACACCTTTAACCCCTCAGGAGGCAGAGGTGGGCAGAACTCTTGAGTTCAAGGCCAGCCAGGTCTATAGTAAGTTCCAGGACAACCAGGGCAACAGAGAAAACCTGCCTTAAAAAAGCAAAAGACAAACAAAACCCCACAAACCTTAAAGTTAAGAAAAGCTGAAAATTCCACAGTGCTACTATAATGAAAACATCAATGTTTTGTGGAGACAGCATATGCATCCATGCAGATGTCAACAGGGCAGTTGAGAGCTACTCAGGGTACACTCTATGTAGCTGGAAAGGAGGGTCTGTCTGCTTCAGTATTTCTAGATGAGTATTAGCTACTTGTAGGTGTTAGTGGTTTGCATCTGAAATGTCCATCAGAGCTTGTGTGCTGGAGGCTTGCCTCCTACTTTGTGGTGCAGGAGGCGAGGCCAGCGAGCTTCGGGAAAGGTCACAGGGGTTTTCCTTGGGGAACTGGATCTTGCCCCAAATGCTTCCTTTATCACTTTTCTCTGCTTCCTTCCAGTCCTCTGTCCACCATGAATAGCCTCTTTCTCCAAATGCTTCCTCCATGGACCCACATAAAAGATTTAGAGTTGTGCCCTGAAATCTCTACAGCCACCAGGCAAAAAAACAAGCCTTCCTTCCCTCAAAGTTGTTAGGAAGTCTGTCCTACAATGGAACATAGAGAAATGAAATATCCTCGACTATATATTAGAAAGACAGAGTCCCACAGGAGGTCGTCAGGATTTGAACACACCCAATCCGATTCTTAATCATTCATTCAAAGATTTTCGGACCGGCCAACCTTCGGCAGAACTGGGGTCTGAGCCAAGGGCTTCAAGAATGTTACGCAGGCTCCTTACCCTAGTGCACATTATACAAATTTCAGATGTTAGAAACATAAAAAATTACAGGCTAGAGAGATGGCTCATCAGTTAAGAGGACTGGCTGCTCTTGTAGAGAACCCAGGCTCAGTTCCTAGGCCCCTCATGGCACCTGTAACTCCAGATCCAAGGAATCTGACACCCCCACACAGGTATACATGCAGGCAAAACACCAATGCCCAAGAAATAAAAATAAATTTTAAAAAAATCTTTAACAGATTTTGGGGTAAAACCCAAATCTAAAAATTAAATTCATCGTTTGAATACACACACACACACACACACACACACACACACACACACACACATTTCCAGCTGTTTCCACTTCCTATGACCTGCCTCATATATTTCACCTCACATATTTCCAGCTGTTTCCACTTCCTACGACCTGCCACAAAGGCTTTCCTTACAGTGCCAATGCTTAAGGGTTAAGATTAGGAACATTCTGGATCAATGGATGCTGAGGATTCGCCAACTTCTACCATTTTCTACCCAGAAGGAATGTGAAAATACATCTTTTACCATTTGATCCTCTCGGACTGCACATTTATATCAGAAACCATTATAGTTTCTAATGAGTCTGATGTAAATGATACAGTGTTTTTATTTTTAAAACAGGTTTCAAATTCTTGTTTAGCATTTAATTTAAATATGCAGTTTCTTGGTCAGCATTCCTAACTGTAAAAAAGAAGGTTTTATAATAATCAGTGGTTAAATAGCAAAAATATTTGATTTGTGAATGATAAACAATTGATGGTTACCAGTGGTGCATAATTTTACTTTTTGCTTAGGAAGTTTTACAAATGAGTAATACATTCATTTTATCTAAGTTCAATTACAAAAAAAGAAACATGTTCTTCTTTATACTTCAAAACATACAGGCACTGTCTTAGCATCTCCAAACTTGCCAGTGACAGGCTGGTGGCAAATTTGGAAGAGGAGGGAGGAAGCCTGACGGTGGTGGTGAGGCACGCTCTCTTAATCTCAGCACTTAATCTGGGGTAGGTCTCTAAGTCTACAGCCAGCTGGTCTACAAAGTGAGTTACAGGACAGGCAGGGCAACGCAGAGAAACCCTGTCTCGAAAAAACAACAACAACAACAACAAAAACAAAAACAAATAAAACCTGGGAGAAGGGTTGCTTTCAGAGGAAGAAAATTCTTACAATATGGCCAAACAGAACCGATGGGCACTAGGGCTCAGTCTGCATTAAAGCTGTGGTTTCGGGCTGGAGAGCTGGCTCAGTAGTTAAGAGCACCGACTGCTCTTCTAGAGGTCCTGAGTTCAATTCCCAGCAACTACATGGTGGCTCACAACCATCTGTAATGGAATCCCAAAGTGTACAATCTCTAAACCTCCTTGATTTATAACATACATGAGTATGAACTGTGTTGTCCTGTGTCTCGGAGATCTGCTCAATGGTGTGGTGGTTGAAGTCATGAGTTTTCTAAAACAAGACAGATACTGAAGAGTGTCAGCTCTGGCTTAGCAAGGGCTTGTGGGATGTGCCAGCTCAAAGTGGGGAAGACACTTTCTCATGTGCAACAGTAAGGATTAGGAGGCCTCACTGCATACAGTGGCCTCCTGTACTGTGCTACACCAGGATTTCAGGTTAAAGAATGTTCCTTGCTAACACTGAGAACAGTTAGGCTTATAGGGACCCAGTGATGAACCCAAGAAAGGGTGACAGTATCACAGAAACATCAAGGACATCTGAGGAAAATAGCCTTGCATGGCCAGTGGCCATGAGACACCATGGTGGCAAACTATCTGCAAAGGGCCATCCCTGTACACTGTGGCTTCCCATTGTAGTCTCTGGAGCAGAACACCCTCACACAACGCAAACCCAAGAAAGCATGCGGCTCTGTCCCAAGAAATTCTAGTCACAAACACTAAAGATCTTATTAATTTTCACATTGAGGCTTTCCTTTTTAAAAACCTATTTAGAACATAAATCCATTTCTTGATAAGTAGGCCCGGAAGAGCAGTTAGTCAGTGGGCTGGATCTGGCTGGATCACCACAGTTGGCTTTCTCCTGCACAGGCCTTTAGCTGTCATGGATAAGCTTTCAGATTTCTGACTTTGGAGACTCATTTTTCACATTTCCTCATTTAAAAATTTATACCACACAAGCTCTATAAATACTCTCAAATGAAAGGTTAATTTATAAAGTCCCTACCTAAAATAAAACAAAAAAAGAAAATAATCTGTTAACCAAATGGTTCATCTTAAAATACATAATTCAGAAACATGTTTGGAAAATTAGAGTTTTTATTCTATGCAAGAAAAACCTATGCATAGACTTGGTACATAATTTCTTAATTTGAGAAAGTTGTGTAAATCTCTCTGTTCCTACTATAAAATGCTATTAGGACATCAGCAATCGCTTATTATGTACAAACATCAACTCTACACATGATTTATGTCTAGGAATCATTTCATCTAGTAAAGCCTGGAAGCTTCTTTGAAAATGCAGTTATCCACAGCTCTGCCACAGCTGTGAGAGCATGCAGTTACCCTAGCTCTGCCACAGCTGGGAGAGCAGCTCTGGCCTGGGACCCAAGGGCCACACCCATATGTAACGGTCATCGGTGTAAAAACATCACAAACCCACACACAACTGTCACCAGTGTGAAAGTCACTTCACAGTCTATCTAGCCCATCAAATGCAGAATGATTCCCCACTGCATGCAGACACACGGACAGTCTCCATTCCAGTCCTTAAGCAAAAGGCAGAACTCTGAATCGTCTTCTGTCAAAGCTCAAAACATGAATAGAAAGTTCATGGCTACAGAAAAATGACCTCAATGTCAAAGGTTAACCACCTTTATCCTTTCTAGTTTGACAATTTAAGGCTTTGAGACCTAACTGGTTTCTTGGGCCTAATGCCAATGACAACTCCTCTTCCATCTTAATGTTCAGAGATGACTCCTGATCGCCTCACACTGCGACGGATGAGATCACTTCGTCCAACTTCAGCCATCTGCTCTTCCCAAGACTTCATTTCATTGTCGTAACGAATCCTATCATCTTTAGCAAGCTGATTATATGCCTGAGAAAGAACATGACAATGCTTTACTTAGAAAATTGCAATTCATCTCTGGAATGCTCCCATCTACACGGACATGATTAGCACTATTCTCAATGCACCAAGGGGAATACAGAAATCATTTTTATATAAAATGTTAGGTGAGAAAAGGTCGAGAAAGTATTCTCCAAGGACTGGTGGGCTGTTAGTTTCAGGACTTGGGAGAGAGGAGTGAGGGACAGGTGGGACAAGCCATGTTTATTTACTGACAAACACTACTGAGTGTAAGACCATGCTGGTGCTAACCATGAAGGCAGTCCTGAATGCCATCACTACTGCTGGGTCAAGCCTTGTCCTAACTCATCCTGGGCATTCTAAAGGACATGTACAATCACAAACTTTAATACCTACCTGCTTTTCCTCAGGAGACAGATTTTTCCAAGCCTCATATAAAAGCTTCAATTTTCCCTGTAAGACAAGATAGTTAAGCTGTACAACTAAGACAGCAAAGGAGAACACTCCTCATTTATTCCACCAAGAATTCAGCTGCCATTCACAAGCAACAGCAACTGACACGTTTCTACTCAACTGTGACATTTACAAAATGAGAAAGAATATCTCTTGATTAAAAATGCTTGTATTCAGGTATACTCCCAGTCTGTCATGAACTAGCTTCAAGGCTGTTTCCCTCCCTGTAGCTGTGTTATTCTGAACTCTGTGCCGAGATGTTAGGCGCCATCACAGGAACAGAGCAAGTAGCCCTGAATTCTCCTCAGCCCAGCAGCTGACCTGAGTGGTGACCTGGGAAAGAGGCCACTTTCCATCCCTTGGGCCTTGTTTACATAAAGTTAACAGCGGACAACTTGTGTAGTTTTTGCACACTCCCCCACACTCCAGTTTAAGGTATAAATGCATGTAGACAAACCCAAAAGAAGGGGGCAGCACCAACCCAAAGTGTGGACAGTGGCAGGCCTGACTGACATTGGAGGAGCACCCACTGGCAGTGGGGAGGACCTGAAAGCATAAGAGCTACAAGGTAAATCTCAGGTTCCTAGGGGCAGCACCAGACAGACAGGTGTCACAAAGAAGGTGAGGCAGCTCAAACGCTCACTCTGGCAGATTCCAGGACACTCACGTTCTCAAGAGTCAGACAGTCCTGGGAAGAGTGAGCACACTTAAGGGCACCTTGGAGAAAGGCAAGGGAAACATACAGAATCTTGGAAACGGGACCCGGGCTAGAGGAAGGCAGTTCAGAACAAACTAGGATGTGAGAGGACAAACTTAGAAGCTCTGTATTCAAAGTCTCAACAAAAACTCATGCAAAGGAATGCAAACTGGTTTGTGTGTGAACACACATGCACACATGTGAGGGTCAGGTCAGCTTGCAGCTCTCTTGTTCCACCATGCAGGGACACGGGATCAAACTCAGGACATGCTTGGCTGGACATGCCTTTGGCCGGTCCAGATTTTATTTTCTGAATCTGTGGTTTTGGGGACAGACTTGGACTACTTTATAATCCTCTAGCCTTAACTATCCAAGTGCTGGTTGAAAGTTTATAGAGGCCAAAAAAGCAGTTATAATTCTGAAATGCTGAAGAAACATTACTTCCAAACCAGAACTCTATGTCTAATCTAAAAATATTGGGGGGGCAGGGGGAGGCAGTTTTTAAGACATGTAAAACCTGAAATATAGGGGGCTGGCAAGATGGCTCAGCAGTTAAGAGCACCGACTGCTCTTCTGAAGGTCCTGAGTTCAAATCCCAGCAACCACATGGTGGCTCACAACAATCCGTAATGAGATCTAATGCCCTCTTCTGGTGTGTCTGAAGACAGCTATAGTATACTTACATATAACAATAAATAAATTAAAAAAACAAAACAAAAAGCCTGAAATATAACTCCCACATGTTCTCAATTAAGGAAAAGCTAAAATGAGAATAAGTCAAGAAAAAACAGAAGCAAGAGACTGATACAGAAGAAACTGGCATGCTGGCATATACACTGTCAGGTGGCAGCTGGAATAAATGCAATGCTTCAAACTGAATCATCATCACACAAAATATACAGATATACTGAATTAGTGACTAACTGAGATTCAAAAAGGATAAATGAAACTGGGTAATTTGAATAATGCTTCTTTTGTAACTATGTGGGGTATACAACTGCTGACAAGCACCCCGTTTGTGGATACATACATACATGTCTGTGTCTATGTGCACATCTGTATATGCGGGCCTATCTATGCATGTGTACATTTACATAAGCTCACATGTGTATGTGTATGTGAGTCTATGTGTATGGGCATTAGAAGGCTGGGTGGAGTGTTTGCAGTTCTCATGTGATACTTGCTGGCCTGGAATTCTCCCTGTGATCTAAGCTAGCCTTGAAAATGTGATTTCTCCTGCCTCGGTCTCTCAAGGACTGAGAACGAAAACATGAGCCCCTCACTCAACTCAGCCAGTATTTTTAAATGAACAAAACTATAATCAAGTTATATTTCCATTACTAAGGACAGGCCCCATTCAGGCTGCTAGGTAATGCAAGGGGACTGTCTGCATGCTAGAAGCACTGTATTTAAAATTCTCACCTGCATAGAGCTTTCCTATAGCAGCTTTTTAAAACAAAAACATAAACCTACCTAAACCCAAAGTAAACCAGTGGCTGAGGAAATTCTAATGATCAAAAAGCAAGCCTCCCCTTCAGTAACACTGGGTCACAAAAAGTAAAAGCCAAAGGAGGACTTCTGCCATGGCCACAGCTGCTGCCACCACCTCAATCCTTTGCACTCGTCACTAATGCTTGTGCAAAGGAGGACTTCTGCCATGGCCACAGCCGCTACCACCACCACAATCCTTTGCACTCGTCACTAATGCTTGTGTAAAGGAGGACTTCTGCCATGGCCACAGCCGCTACCACCACCACAATCCTTTGCACTCGTCACTAATGCTTGTGCAAAGGAGGACTTCTGCCATGGCCACAGCCGCTACCACCCCCACAATCCTTTGCACTCGTCACTAATGCTTGTGCAAAGGAGGACTTCTGCCATGGCCACAGCTGCTACCACCTCCACAATCCTTTGCACTTGTCACTAATGCTTGTGCAAAGGAGGACTTCTGCCATGGCCACAGCTGCTGCCACCACCACAATCCTTTGCACTCGTCACTAATGCTTGTGGATAAGTGTACAGGATCATGAACTCACACTGGGGGCTGGAGAAGGAGGGCTCAAAGGTTAAGAGCACTGGCTGCTCTTCCAGAGATCCTGAATTCAATTCCCAGCAACCACAACCACATGGTGGCTTATAACCACCTATGAGATTGTGTGCCCTCTTCTGACATGCAGGCTGAATGCTGCGTACTAAATAAATAAGTAAAGTCAAAAGAAAAAAAAAGAATTCACACTGGAGAGTGACACACATTTATTTTCTAGGATTTGAGAACTAAGAGTATGATTCTAGATGATGCTAGAATTTGAAATTGTACAAGGAAGAAAGAGTTACTAAATTCAATCCATTTTTCAAAGAGGAAATAAACAATACTGCGTCCTGGAAAACGGCCTGAAGAATCAATTTTCTTGACTTATACTAGATTTTAACTTTTTAAAAAACTTTTAATGGTTAGAGTCTATAAAGCTATTTCTGTTAAAGGAAATACATTAGAGATAAATACTCAAGCCGGGCTGTGGTGGTGCACACCTTTAATCCTAGCATTTGGGAGGCAGAGGCAGGCGCATTTCTGAGTTCAAGGCCAGCTTGGTCTACAGAGTGAGTTCCAGGACAGAGAAACCCTGTCTCAAAAAAAAAAAAAAAAAAGAGATGTCATTTTTTTTTCCTAAGCTAATCTTGGCTATTCTGGAAAAAGTTTGATTTTATTAAACACTAAAAAATATATTTTTGGTAAAATGAGTAAGATTTTAAAATCCCAAAGAAAAGCAATTAAGTATCCAGTACAAGCCTGAGAAGAGTCACGTTTTACACATATCCGTTAAATATATGCTACTGTACTTCTTTAACACGGCACTTTAAACAAGGGAAACACAGCTGCTATTGTGGCTCGTGAGGGGAGATAGACACTTTGTGTCTCCACATTCTTGTGACCACATCTATATGCACAGCACAGTCCTGTGGCACAGGTATAACTAGTCTTGTTAAAGAACAAGGCATGAAGAAGAAGGCATAAGTCATATCCAACCCCAGAACAAAACAAAACAACCTGAAGCTCATTCTTTCCAGGGATGCTGACACTTAAAAGCTGCTGGAGAGTAAAGCTTCTAATATCTCACAATGTAGAAAATGTTCTCTCTCATAAGAGTAAAGAGTTTATATTACATAGAGTTGTGTGTCTGTATGCACCATGAAAACATTAGGATGACTGAATTAGAAATACTTTGAAGTTGTCCCAGTGTGTACCCGCAAAGTGTATATGGCAAAGTACGGCAACATACACCTAAATGCATGTGACAGCAACAGAACTTCTGTCTTTTCCAGAGCTGGGCATCAAACCAAGGCATCATGCATACTAAGCTGGTCCTGCCAGTGAACTATATGCCCAGCTCCAAGGAAAGGGACACAACACGTTTCCATTTGCATTTTCCTTCATTATGCGACATGAGACAGACCTACAACTTCCTACACGACTTTAAACTAAAATACACACAACCCTGAGGGCCACCTGCAGCTCTGCTTACCTGAGCTGACTCATCCTTTGCCTCCTGGAAGCTTTCAGATACATAAATGTTATAGGCGGAACGAGGTCTTTTTGGTTTTCCAAGCAAAATTAATTCCTGAGTAACAAAAATTAAAGTGTCAGCTACAGACACCAGAAAGCCGAATACAATCTCTAGAGACAATGCATGACAGACTCCAACACTACATTCTGTTGTGTTTCCCGCCACCTTGTAGCCAGCCTCTTCCCCCCCTCCCAGTGCAGATGCACAGCAGACACCACCACACCCAGCGTGGCCACACCCAGCGTGGTGGGATCTGTAAATGAACTATGTTTGTTACACCTTGGAAGTCCAATATCAAGCGTAACATCTTAAAAAGCTAATACAGTAAGTTATTATTCCATACAGAAAGGTTTTTCCTTGACATGTTATTTCTATAGCTTTCATGAACTGAACTGCAGCATTTTTTAAGCCCCATTTCATCCTTGCAGGGCATCCTCATATTGGCCCAACATGCCCACAATGAACCTGATAAATATAGGACTATTTGTTTTAATAACCTTATCTCATTCCTCCTTTGCATGGCTCAAACATTTAAAATTCAAAAGATGTGTTCGATTCTTGCCAGCTACCAAGAAGGGGAACTATGGGACAGGCAAAGAGCATCTCTTATGCTAGGTCCCATATGTACTGTGAAACACACTGCACTGCACTGCACTACACTTTCATATCTATTTTCTGTACTTGGGAGAGTGTCATAGCAGTGTCTGAATTGACAAAGTACTTAGATGGCATAGCAGATGAGATGGCATTGCATAACCCCAGCAAGGGTCAAAGGACAGAATGAACTCCACAAAATTATCCTCTGACCTCCACACTGGTTCCCCTGCCCCCACTACACACTTACTTATACACATAAACACTTTAAAAATAAATGGGAGGGGGACTTAGGAGGCATTAGGAGACCAAGGGTATTAAATGTCTAAGGTCTTATCTGCATGGGTTTGACATAGGAAGTGTAAGAGAATTCCTAAAGAATAATATAGCCTGAATGAGATCAAACAGTGGCCTTGAAGTAAAATTAACACAAGTTGAAAAATAAAAAAAAAAAAATGCAGATGTTTTAACAGTTATTTCTTTGGAAGAAAATACAATCTTATCTCAAGGAAACGCCTTACATGAATAAGTGACATTTTTCCTCTGATGTGCTAATGAAGGAATTAGCACCTTTAAAATCCTGATCACCTACAGACAATTCAAACATGAAGAAGGTCTGGCCTAACCAAGTGCCTAACAGTACTCTGCTACGACACAAGGGAAACTAGCCCAGAATCTTGGTCATGTTGACTCTTCTTT
Source organism: Mus minutoides (assembly GCA_902729485.2). Lineage (NCBI taxonomy): Eukaryota > Metazoa > Chordata > Mammalia > Rodentia > Muridae > Mus > Mus minutoides. The sequence goes on from LR751853.1 coordinate 37,267, forward strand.
CAATGATACTCACTCTTCTTTTCACTAGCGCTTTCTTTTTTAACCGTTTCTGCCGGGCTTCCTTCTCCATAGCCATCAGTTGACTTGGCGTTAGCTGTTCTTTATACTTGCTCACCGCTTCTTTGTATGCTTTCCACTCAGCTTTAAAATCCGCTTCATAAACCTGTGATGAAAAACTCAAATCAAAATCAATGAACTGGTGCTGCTGGCGAGCTCAACCCACATGTGTCAGGGAAGGACAACTGGACTCAGAGGAGGGGAGAGGACCAGCCAAGCGAAGATAGATGTGCTCTCAGATGTATTTTTCACTGGCTTGCTAATAATCAAGGTGCGAGGACAGCAAGTGGAGCTTGCTGGCCAACTAGCCTACTCAGCTGGCAAGCTATGAGCAAGGACAGAAGCCCTGCCTATCCGCTGAGCAAACACACACCCCTATCTACACAACTGTCAGGAAGCTGACAATAGGAACACTTACCTTTTTTTCTGCTTCCGGTAGCTCCTTCCACAGGGCTGCAATTTTACTAACCAATTCTGAATGTTTTGCATCTACAAATTAGAATGGAATAAAAATGGATGTCTCAATTTTATTTCTTAGAGGTTAACTTCTACAACCTTTTGAAAATAGCCTAGTGGCTCTAATTACATGCATCTCTACAACATACAAATACAATTTTATCAGGAAATGCTAGAAAACTGATATTTAGCTTTAAGGAGTATGTTGTACATTACCAAAAACAGTCCTTGGAAACCCACTGCTAGAGTAAAATAAGCACTTGGGGAACCACCTGCTTCAAGTTCATGATGTCTGCATTTTCATTCAAATATTCTGTCATGTCTTTCAAGATTTACTGTTAGTAAAACCCAAACAAGCCACAAACAAGTGCTGCTCACACAATAGCATCTTGCACTCCAATTACAGAAGTACCATTCAGATATAACACTGCTGTAAAAATAATCCATTCATCTCCATTTCTTCCTCATTCTTAACTGAGGATACAGCTGCTTCATCAACCATGTGTTAGTACCATGTCTCTTAATCTCCTATCTACAAGTTAAGAATTTCAGTATGGGGCTGGTGAGATGGCTCAGCAGGTAAGAGCACCCGACTGCTCTTCCGAAGGTGATAAGTTCAAATCCCCGCATCCACATGGTGGCTCACAACCATCCGTAACGAGATCTGGCGCCCTCTTCTGGAGTGTCTGAAGACAGCTACTTACATATAATAAATAAAATAAATCTTTAAAAAAAAAAAAAAAAGAATTTCAGTATGATTTTCACTAGCAGCCTGTGAGGTCTGTAAGTAAAAGTACTTTGGAAATCATAAGGACTAACTTATTAATCAGCTATTACCTTTATACTATATATTCAAATGAAGGCCCTACAACCCTTTCTTAGGCTTCCTGGAAAACTTTTCTAGTTGCAAATATTTTTCCCCCCTTCAGGAGCTTAGATAATTTCCAATTAAGTTAATGATTTATACAGACCATTATTGTATTGTATAGAACACTTCCTGGTAAGTTATTTTATTGCACCTTAGACATTACAAACAATGTCCTATGGCAAAAGCAACTGCCCAGGACAACTAGACCTCAACTTTATCTTTTTTCTCTACAGTGCTCTTTACATGTTTTTTTGGTTTTTTTAAAAAAGATTTATTCATTTTATGTATATGAGTACACAGTAGCTATCTCCAGACACTCCAGAAGAGGGCATAGGATCCCATTACAGATGGTTATGAGCCACTATGTGGTTGCTGGGAATTTAACTCAGGACCTCTGGAAGAGCAATCAGTGCTCTTATCCACTGAGCCATCTCTCCTGCCCTCTACATCTTATTTTAAAACTATTTTCCTCATTTATATTTAAAGAACTTCTATTAGTTAAAAAAAAATTTATACAGACTACCAAAGAAAATGACTGTTGCTAGATGCTCTGGGAGTGCAAATCAAGATTGCAATTAAAAAAAATATATATATATATATATATATATATATATATATATATATATATATATATATCAGAGAAGATCATAAGCCCCAAACTCCTTACCTGGGTGTTTAGCTTTAAATTTGGGTAGCTGTTCTGCGGAAAATCGAAGGTATGAAGTCATAGGTTTCTTTGGATAACCACCCAAGCTGGAAAAACACTTCGGAATACAGACAAGGCTACACACATTAAAAAGAACCGAATGTCAGATACATGTAACATTCGTACACAGACCTCAGATTTTAAGTACAAAGTCAGCCAAGGTGCTGTATATCCAACACCGTCACCTAAAATGCTAATTACCAGCCCAGCAGTTGTGACCTTTAATCCCAACATCCTAGTGGCAGAGCAGGTGGATCTCTGTTAATTCAAGGACAGCCTAGTCTACAAACCGAGTTCTAGGACAGCCAGGGCTATGCAGAGAAACGCAATCTTTAAAAAAAAAAAAAAAGTCAACCAATCAATCAAAAAAATGGTAATAACTTTTGAGTGCGTTTCCCTTCCCTCTGCTGTGCTAAGAATTCAATTAAATGCAAGGGGCTTCAGTTGTGTAAGCTCCACAACCGACTTATTTTAACACCCTACCCTAATCAAAAAAAGAAGCGGCTGCAGGGCTGCAGGTTTGGGTGACCTAGCCAAACCAAAGAGGGGTGAAGCAAGTCCTAGCATCATGGGTGACCTAGCCAAACCAGAGGGGCATCCCTAGGTGACCTAGCCAAACCAAAGAGGGGCCTGCAGGGGTACAACAAGTCGTGTCATCCTGGGTGACCTCCTGGCAGCGTCGGGACGAGCGTTCCGCGCCACAACTGGCCCTGCCTCCAAGGCAGAAGGAGAGCGCCCTAGGCGCCAAAAGGTAGAAGGTGACAGGAAGTGGGGTCGGGTACCAAACGGCGCGAGACCCCAGTCTGCCCGGAGGACGAGGGCGGGACAAGGGAAGACGGACGAACGGTGTCCCTCGCCCACGGCCTACCTGATAGATGAGGGGATGCGATCCCCGCAGCCCGCGCACATCTCGACCCCCGTGCGTCCCAGTGCTCTTAGCACGCTCCACATTCCCCGAAACAGCGCCATCGCTCGGGCCGACGACTGATAGCCCGGCGCCGTCCGGGTCGTCTCACGCAATACGGTGCCAATACACAGACATTCGACCAGCGTGGAAACTCCGGGGGCTTGTAATCATGCCCGCCGCGCGCTGGGCACTGTGGGAAGCCCGGACTTCCGGCCCGCGGCAGGAGGCGGGGCGGACGGGAGGTGCTGTGCGTCCCCCGCCGTTCAGTGGGCGGGGCCGGGCCGAGGAGGGGGCGGAGCCTGGTGCTAGGCAGAGTGGGCCTGGTCTAAGGCGGTTGTTGCTGAGCGGCGGCTTTACCCCCAGGCCCCTGCCATGTGTTTTCCTGGGCTGCCTGCCGGCTGATACTGAACTAGGGACCTGGCTGCCAACTGAGTTTCGTGACGCTGGTGCTGCGGCTTGTGTCACAGTGCCTGGCTCCTGAAGTTAGAGATCGGTGGTACTGCTGATGCCCCAACAGCAAACTGCATGTTTCATCTGAGTCCGCAGGAAAGCCCACGAGGCTTGGAGGGGTGGAAGAGAGGTCATGAAATGGATCGCTTTATTTATCTTCTCTTTAACAATTAATAGAAAGGAATGAGGGTTCCCAGGATGGCCCAGAGCCTGGCAAGCTGAGTTCAATCCCCAAGACCTACATGATTGACAGCGAGAACCAACTCAAGCAAGTTGCCCTCTGACTTTGACATACACACACAAACATGTACACAAAAGGAAATGTGTCACGAAAAAAATAAACTGAACCCAGCTTAGTAGTGCAGGCCTGTAATCCCAGCCCTTGGGAGGTGGAGGCAGACGTTCAAATTCATCCCCTGCTACATAGCAAGTTCAAAACTATATGAGACCCTGCCTCAAAAACAAACAAAAACCCAAACAACTAGCCCTCATAATAGCAACAAAGCAAGAATATTCTTCATTTGATCTTAGCCAAAAGGCCGAGAAGCGATAGCAAAAAGTATTCTTATATTAATATCTATATCTAAGCAGGGAATGCCAGAGCCCTGCATATTGTTTCCCACTTTGTAGATTATGTGGACTAGATGAGCTTAGCCAGCCAAACCACTGAGACTGTGTGACCAGGATGGACTTGAGGTAGTGTACAGTTTGTGTCCTACAAAAAACTCGATTTTTTTTTTTTATTCAATGGCATAGAAAAGATTAGGAAGATCTAAAAATGGTCAAGGGCTTCAATCCATTAAAATATGCTGCTTAAGGGCTGGGAATGTGGCTTAACTGGTAGGGATGCCTGCCAAGATGCACAGAAAGCCCTTGGCTTAGATTCCCCCCATAAACCAGGATCCTCACATAGACCAGGCATGGTGTCTTAAGCCTCTAGTTCCAGAACTTGGGAAGCTGAGGCAGGAGGACCACAAGTGCACGGTTATCCTTGCCTACAAAGTAAATTCCAGTCAGTCGGCTAGAGACCTTGTTTCAAAGGTAAGCTAAATAAATAAATAAATAAATAAATAATATTTAAAATAACTATGTCATCCATCAGGCTCAGTGGCGAATGCTTTCGCTCCAATCACTCTGGAAATAAGAAGCAGGTAGAGATCTGTGAATGAGAGTTTGCTCTATATACAAGTTCGAGGTCTGCCAGAGTTAACATGGTGAGAACCTACCTAACAACAACAGCCTCTTCTGTTGCCTACCTATACTTTTTTTTTCTGAAAAGAAAGCAAAATCTTACTAGTGTAACACTGAACTGAGAGTCTACTTCCTTTTTGCAGCTTTGAAACATTGTCTCCTTCAAGCGAGAGAGGACCACACCCACTCCTCTAAACCCACTCCTTCTAAGCCCAGTTTACCATCACTTCCGGTTTCATTCTCTCTTGAGGGTAAAGGGGACTTCCAGCTCGTCCTTTAAAACCTCCTGTCACAACAGCAACAAGATCCTTTGTATTTGGTTTGCTCTTGGAGTATATCTGAACAGATGTAAAAAACACATTTTCCTGTAAGTCCAGGCACCGAGCAATAAGAAATTATAGCACTTTGCTAAAATGGAGGTCTGCATAAGACATAATTCCTTTTAATCCCCTGTCGAGAGATTTCTAAAGTAATTTGCCATTATAAACCAAGTAGAATATATCCTTGTAGTGTTTTTATTGTAGATGCAATCTTTAACTGTTTGCATGTGCAGCTACTAAATAAATAAATAAATAAATAAAGCTTAGCACAGGCACAGCCTTTCCCCAGATTCTGTCCTCTATGCCCATAATTCTGTCTGTCATAGCCTCATGGCTTGTGTATTCTATGTAACCCAGATCTCTCATTTCATCTCCATGTCCACAGACCCCACTGAGTACCAATGCTGCATGGTCCCTGTATTTTAATATCAATCACAAACCTTTTAGAGTCGTTGCCTTAGGACATCTCTAACATGATAGAGTTTTAAAATTCTGTGAACAAAAGTAATGATTTTTGCACTCTTTTGATGTTTCCCACTTCCCTCATCCAAGCCAATAACTTCCTGTTCATTGTAGAATCTCCTCATTGATACTCCACTCGCTAACCCACTGCTGAGGAGGGATGGATTCTGCTGAGGAGGATGGATGGATGATAATGAGGGATGGATGCTGCTGAAGAGGGATGGATGGATGATGATAATGATGATGAGGGATGGATACTGCTGAGGGATGGATGCTGCTGAGGAGGGATGGATGCTGCTTAGAATGGATGGATGCTGCTGAGGAGGAATGGATGATGCTAAGGAAGATGGATGATGATGATGGATGGATGGATGGATGGATGGATGCTGCTGAGGTCGGATGGATCTACCTTCCAGTATATATCCTCATTGATGTTATAGCCAGAAACATCCTGGAAAATCATTTATCTCCAAGTGGTAAAAATTGCACTCAAAGTCAAGCTAGGGCAGTCTTTGTAGAAATAGAAAAGAAGGACCAGAAAGTGAGTCCGTGGAGTTATGGAGATGGCTCAGTAAGCCCTGCGGGGAATTGAGCTATGCACAAACAGGCTGGTCTCCAGTTGAGCTGAGGTCTGAACCCCAAAGGGTGATAATTCACCTTCATGACATGGTAGGTGTTCCCTCACGCTCCTGGAACTCTGGCTTCTGCCTAAGTTACTGTCCCCCATAGCCCCCACAAGAGAAGCATGGCTAGAAGTCACATAGACAATGACCCAAGCTTCTGACCTTTAGGCTAAACTCCTCCCCAGTTACCTAGCAACAGTAAAGACCATAAAAAGGGCTGTTCAGCCCCTGCTTGCTCTCTTACTTCTTCTCACTCTCACCTCTTACCCCTCACTCTCTCCCCCTCTCTCCTCTCTCTTTATCTTCTCTCCTCTCTCCTCTCTGTCTTCTTCTCTCCTCCCTCCCTCTTACTCTCTCTTTCTCTCTAGCCTCTCCCCCTCTCTTTCTACCTTCTCTCTTCCCCCCTGCCTTTCTATAATAAAGCTCTAAAACCATAGAGAGTCTCTGTTCCAGTCACGATCTGCTGTGCTCACTCTCGCCGGTGTTGGGAACCTCTCTTCCCTCATCCCTCTCTCCCATAATCCCGGTGGCTTTAGCAAAGTAGCTCCGGTGCTCCCAGTTAGGGCTTAGATGCCACCCCCTGAAGAGTGGGTCAGAGGCTTAGATGCCCACCCAGGGATGAGTGAAAGGTAGATAGCAGTCCTTCCACACCTGACTGACCAGAGAATAGGTGGAACTCTGGCGGGGTATGGGTCTTCCCCTTCCCCCTCTTCCCCTGGACCCGCCTTTTTAGTTCCCAGCAAAGCACCTACCTCACCAGCATGAGGACCTGACTTTGGATCCCTAGCACCCCTAGGTGATAAAAAACAGTCATGGCAACATGTTCATATAATCCCAGAGCTGGGGAGGTGGAAGCAGAAATCCCTGTGGCTTGCTGGCCAGCCAAAGTAATGAGCTCCAGGCTCAGTGTGAGAGAGATAAAAATGAGGTGGACATTGAGGAAGGCATCCAACATCATTGTCTGGCCACACACAGGCACACACATGCACACCCACATGATTTGAATGTGCTTCTGGACATGCGTGGGAGTGTGTCTCTAGTAAGGATTAATGGAGTCAGAGAGCCTTAGAGTGGGCAGCACCTTCGAACAAGCAGCCCAGACACAAAGAGAACCCGGGTGGGGGCGGGGGAATCTTGCTGGCCTTCTTTCATTTCCTGAGTGTGGACCATTGTGGCTGTCGCTGCCACCTTCTAACATCCTTCATGGACATCAGAACACAGCTTCTTGGCTTTCCAGTGTGGACTGATGGCTGACAGTTCTCCAGGAGTCAACCAGACCTGCAGCACCAGATTGGGTCGACTGAACATCCTAGTGTCATGGACTGAGAAGCAGCCGACCACTGTCATGGAGAGGGCTGTTGTTGAACTACTCATACCTATGAGGTAAGCCACTTTAACCAATCCCCTTTTTTGTAATAGGTGTGAGCGTGGTAGTTAAACAGATATGTGGACAGATGGATGGGTGGATGGCCAGCTGATGATTTGGGTAGATGGAAGATACATCCATGCATACATACATATATGGATAGATGAATGTATGGATGGATGGACTGTAGGGTTATTGGCATATATGGATAGATGAATGGATGGATGGATGGACTGTAAAGTTATTGGTGTCTCGAGTCCACTCTGCTACAGGGCTCCGCAGCTAGCGGAGGCAGGACTCCGGAGTTTTGACTGCGCTTACCTCACGCTGGTGCCAGGAGCGGGTGAAGCCAGGAAACACTGCTCCCAAAGTGGGGGAGCACAGTTTGAGGTCCCCAGAGACTGTTGGAGTTGGCTCGGGGGTCTCCAGGCCTGCTGGGAGGCGGGGGCCTTCTGATTCTCATGCTCTTGGGCACCCCGGCACCGCTGAATGCTGCTGAAGAGTTGAGAACGGAGTGGGGGCTGCGGGCTGGACTATCCTGGGCCAAAGAGGCAAAGAGGGGAGAGCTCCTGCTGGGTCCTGCTGGAATAGAGTCCTTGGTTTGTTGGCAGCTAGCTGGCTTGGTGGAGGCTGTGGCTGGGATCACTGAGAGGCCTTCTGCGGGAGATTAGACACAGATCTTTAGGTGCAGGCCTAGTCCATGGCTCCCCACAGCAGATCCCGATGAAAAGAGGCAATCCATGGTTTTAAGACATTTATTGTCATGGAGGAAAGTAGATGAATTAAACCATACCCCAGTTTCTCAGGGTGGGCCTGAGGTTAAATACCTTTTGCAGGGAGGATTGTTTCAGAAAGGGAGTTTATTGGCTAAGCCTCCAGGCCTTTAGGTACCTCATTAAAATAGCGATCTGTCTTCAGGCCTGTGACCTGTGATCTCATCCTCTACCTGTGGAGAGGCTTGGGGCATTGCCCTTACATGACCAATGGCCACAAATCTATGGAGGGCTGTAGCCTCGAGTCAGGAGCCTAGTGTCTGAGAGCATGGCAAAAACGCCTACCATTCCTGCAGGGTCACTGGGGTTTCAAGCCTGTGCTTGACCAGAAACCAGGCTGCCTTTCATGGACCTACAGTGGACCGATGGACAGACAGGCAGACAGGTAGATGGACAGACGGACGAAGAGACAGATGAAGGGATGGATACGTGGATGTGAAAAAATGAGCATCTGCCCAATTATTTAAAATAAAATCTTGGCCCTGCAGGGAATGATGGTTTCTGTTAAAAGTATCATTTTAGTCGATTGCCAAGTGCTTAAGTGTGAGCTTAGTGAGAATCTGTTCTGGGACCCAGAGTCGCACAGACACAGACACCCCTGCCTTTTCAGACCCAAACGTGTTTGTCTCCAGCTATCCTTCAAACCCTGTTTTCTGGGCATGGGCTGCACCCCTCCCTCTGTGACAGAGAGCAAAGTACAACCACCAGCCAAAGAGTGAAATAAACATTGTATCCATGAAAGCAGCTAGGAAGTAAACGATTCCTACCTTACCTCTACGCAGGGCAGTTCTGTATGCAAAGAGCGGTTCTGTGTAGACCTGGGAAGTACATTTTGGGGCTGTGTATATGAACATGATGATTTGGGTTTTGCTTAGTTGCTATTTGCACAGTAGTAATGCATAACGTAGCACTGGTCATTAACCTCAGTAACCACGGGCCTGGATCGTTCCGTGCTGAATAATGGAGTGAGGGGCATGGATAGTCTTCACATAAAAGGAAAGATATTCCTAAAACAGAAGAGAGTCTTGTTTCTGTGATGGGGACATACTTTAGCCACAGTGGGAGATATACCCTGGGAGAGCAAGAGGGTGTGAGACAGAGCACAAAAGCCAGCAGCTCCCAATAGAGAACCCTGAGTAGAGCACAAAGTCACAATAAAAGAAGAAATAACCTCAGAAAATGGCATCATCAAACTGGGGGGCTCACAAACACCCAGCAAAGACAACTTGAGGAAGTCCCACTAATTCCCAAACATTCTCAGTGGGCTCACATAGCACATGACAGTCTACTAAAGTGATACTTTCAAGAGAAACCAGCCTTCCCTACTGGGCCAAGGTTTTAACTTGAACAATTGGGAAGATGCTAATCTTTCACATCCATTGACCCATCCATCCATCCATCCATCCATCCATCCATCTATCCATCCATCCATCTTCTACCTACCTAACTCATCAGCTGGCCATCCATCTGTCCATGTATTTGTCTATCCGTTTATCATGCTCACACATTGGGAGTCTGGACAGAGCAGAGTGTCTTCTTGGTGGAACTTCCCAGTAGACGAACAGATAGCAACACAGAATAAGAACATCACCAAAATCAGGTACTGAGAACGTTAGGCCTTGGAAGTCGGAGTCAGCTGGAGTTCCCAGTGGTGAGCTTTCACTCCGTGGCTGAACTTGTGGCTTCTCTTTCCCACTGCAGGCACTTTCGTGGGACAAACAACAGTACATCTATTAGAAATAGAATAGTTTCTATCTGTTTTCAAGGATGCAGTGTTTTTACTCTTGAGTTGTTTGCTGTATTGTCTCTGTCACAGAGCTGGTAGGAAGGGTGCACTCATCCACAAACAAGGGGACATTTTGAGACAAACATGCTTGGGTCTGAAAAAGCAGGGGTGAGTGGTATGTGAAATCCTGGCTCCCAGAAGAGATTCTCAGTGAGCTCACATAGCACAGGACTATCTACTAATGTAATGAGTCCAATGTAAATTTCAACCCAATAGATTTAACACAATAAACAGATGCTTCTCCCAACATAAAGGAAGACATATTTCAGGAAATACAATATACTCTTGAACACTGCTTGCAAAGCTCATTTATTGAGCAGAAATTACAGAGCAATGGGGGTAGAAACTGTCACGCTCTGGTTGGGGGTGGGGGACAGGATTGTTCACGGGAAAGCTATACGTGTAACAACTTGGGCTGGGGTGACAAAGTGCTCATGCACAAACATGAGGACCTCAATTCAGTACCCCAAACCCACACATGTGATGATCAGATGTGATTCATTGATAGTCTCAGCACTGGGAAGCAAAGACAAGAGGATCGCTGGTGTTGCTTACCAACCTGCCTAGTCTAGTTGGTCAATCTCAGGTTACACATACACACACACACACAAACACACACACACACACACACACACACACACACACACACAAACAAACAGGGTGGGCAGGTGGGTGGGTGGCTTCTGGGAAGTGGATATCTCTGCTTGGGCTTACACATACACACAGAGTTGGGGGAGAGGGGGGAAAAGAGACAGAGGGATAGAGACAGAGACAGACAGATAAATAAATAAATTTAAATACATACACATATACCCTTCTTAATGTGCACCTGCCGATAAAGGTGCACACATGTACACACAAACACACACACACACACACACACACACTCTTTTCCAAAATGTAACATCTCACTGTAGTGGTCTGAAAAAAAAAAATACAACCGAGTATCTTTTTTTTTTTTTTAATTATTGTTAAATCAAGAGTACAATAAATCACACATACAAAAAAGTGACATGTGTCATTTCCTTTCTAACCTTTCCGTTTCATTCTCCCACAGTCTGATTTCATGTTGCTGAAGCTGACAGTAAAATCATTATGCAAAAGCAGTGGTCCCCACCCTTCCTGACGATTCAACAATCCTCCCACCCCCTCCTGGTTAGGAACTGTGATGTAAACATTTGTGTTTCCTGATGGCTTTCAGCGACCCCTGTGAAAGGGTCATTTGACTCCACAAACAGGTTGCAACCCACGGGTGGGTCGAGAACCACTGTTGAAAAGGAGGAAGGAGAAAGGAAATAGAGATCAGAGGGAAGAGCTATTTATGTTGCCAGTTACCAGTTACCAGTTCCTACCTAGTCTACGTAGATTCTGAAACATCCCAAAGACAACAAACTCTACAAGCAGCCTTAATTACTACAGGGACATCAGATTACTCTAGTGTAATTCCTACAGCGCATTTAAAAATAAACACACCTTTGCTGTCTTTTTGACAGTATGAAGAGATTTATTCCTGGGCTGGAGAGATGGCTCAGCGGTTAATAGCACTGACTGCTCTTCCAATTCCCAGCAACCACATGGTGGCTAACAACCAACTGTAATGAGATCTGACGCCCTCTTCTGGTGTCTGAAGACAGCTGTAATTGTACTCATATACATTAAATAAATACATAAATACATAAATAAATGGAGAGAGATTTATTCCTAAAGGATAAAAACCAGAAACAACTGGAGCTGTGTTGCAGATAGCCCTGGGGCTAATTGTATTTGATGTTAATTCCGTTTTCCTGTAAGGGGTTTCCGAACAAGGAATGAGTCAGCACTCAGGTGATTTCCTGTAAACCTGCTTCCCACCTTAATTTATAAATAAAGGCTGGAGCCGGTGATTGGGAGGAGAAAGAGGGGAAAGTGGAGCTAAAGGTTTTGGGAGAGAAAGAGAGAGAGAGGACGATGGAGGAGGAGGAAGGAAAGCGGAGCAGAAGCACGTGGCCTGGAGAATCACAAGCTCTGAAGGGGTCTCTTCTATGGGGAAGATGGTAGTGTAGCGGTAGATCTGCCCAATCTAGGCGCACAGCATGTATTCATATTAATCGAGTTGAGTTTTCATTGTCCCGGCTTATTTGGGTTGGAGATTTACCGCAAAAGGGCTGGAGGGGTGGCTCAGTGGTTAAGAGCACGTACAACTCTTGCCGAGGACTCAGGTTCCATTCCCAGCACCCACATCGGTAACTCATTCTTGGGGATCCAATGCCCGCTTCTGACTTTAGCGGGCACCAGGCATTTGAGCAGTGCACTTAACATTCATTCAGGCAGAATACTTATACACACAAAGTCAAACCTTTCTTCAAATGGGCGCACGCCTTTAATCCCAGCACTCGGGAGGCAGAGGCAGGCGGATTTCTGAGTTCGAGGCCAGCCTGGTCTACAAAGTGAGTTCCAGGACAGCCAGGGCTACACAGAGAAACCCTGTTTCGAAAAACAAACAAAACAAAACAAACAAACAAACAAACAAAAAACCCAGACACAATCACAATCTAACTGCATTTACAGGAGAAGAACTAAACAAATTAAGAGTGCCAATTCAATGCAATTCTGACAAGTGACGGAAAGGAAATGAACAACTAGACCCACTCCCCACAGAAGAGTCTCGACCAGGCCTGAGCAAAAGATGCCAGACACATAGGAAAACATGATCGACCAGGCCTGAGCAAAAGATGCCAGACACATAGGAAAACAGGATACTCAATTCCACTTATGTAAAACTAACGTAGGGTGAATGAAATCAGATCAGTGGTTGCCTCACAGATAAACCAAGATGGAAGAAGTCAGCTCCGTGGTACCTAAACCATTTCTCCAAAGTCATTTTGTTTTGCTTTTCTGAGACAGGGTTTACTCTGTGTAGCCCTGGCTGTCCTGGAACTCGCTCTGTAAACCAGGCTGTCCTTGAACTCAGAGATCTACCTGTGTCTGCCTCCTGAGTGCTGGGATTAAAGGCGTGGGCCACCACCCAGCATGTCCCAGGCCTTATAATGGGTGGATGACAGAAGTGTGCAGTCTCCAAAACACACTGGATAGGAAACCTAGGGTTAATGGAATCAGCTCTTTCTACATCAGCTGAAAATAAAAATAGCACAAGTAACAGCTTTCTCTATCTTGAAGTCAATTGTCTGTGTCTGCAGGAGACTGGAGAAGCATAAAAGATGAGCACTTATGTAAATATACAGGACCGGGCTTCGTAGTACAGGAAATTCCTGGACGCTGACTTAAAGATCAGGAGAAATCCATAATGGTTACATTGATGTAATAATGCTATTAATAAGCTAAGCGAGCCTCTGTGTCTGTCTGCCCTTGTGTTCTGGCAAGCGCCTCATGGATGCCAGTGCTGAGGATGTATTCCTCATCCTGTACCCAAGCACTTTGCATACATAACACACCATAAAGGTTTCACAAAGCCTGCAAGGTGCCAGATTTGGTTTCTCCTACTGTATTCAGAGAGCCATACCTGCCCAGGACTATCATTCATGTCAGCATCTGTTAAACAAAAAGTATAGTTTGCTGATTTTAATTTATATTATATGCAATGTATGTGTGATATAAGCAAATCCATGAGGTTATAGGCTTAACGTGTGTGTGTGTGTGTGTGTGTGTGCGCGCGCGCGCGCAGAGATGAGATGGTGATGTCAGATGTCTTCCTCAGCATCCACCATACATTTTTAAGCAAACGTCTCTTGCTGAACTTGGAGTCTACTAACCTTGGCTGGACTGGCTGGCCAGCAAGCCCTGGAAATCTTCCTGTCTCCACCTCCTCAGCACTGGGATAAGACAAGGCTGCCAGGGATCCAAACTCTGGACCTTATGCTTGTGAGCCAACTTCACAGAGCCACAGATTCCCTTCCCATCCTTGCTTTTCAGTTTCCAGAGACACTCTATATGACTTTGAGGGCAATTTTATCTAAACTCTTAATTTTCATTATTTCCTTAATAAGGTTGGCTTAAGAAAACAAAACACATTCATGGGTGCCCATGCATTAAGAAAGAGTACAGGCGGAAGTAATATTATACCAATTGAGCAGGTTGTACTTTTGGATTTAAGAACAGGTATGTATGTATGTATGTATGCATATGTATGTACATATGTGTGTATAGATGTATCTGTATGTGTATGTATGTACATATGTGTGTATGTATATGTGTGTACATATGTGTGTATGTGTGTGAATGTACATATGTGTGTATGTGTATGTGTGTGTATGTATATGTGTATGTATGTGGATATATGTGTGCCTGTATGTGTGTATGTGTGCGTATGTACGTGTTTGTATGTGTTTGTATTTCTCTAATGGAAAATAGAGAGGAAGGAGGGATATAAGGGAGTTTGGAAGGAAGAAAAGGAGAGGAAAAAGAGAATTATAATCTCAAAAAGTAAAAGAAATTTTAAAAATAAAAGTACAGAATATTAAAAACTTGAGGTACTGGTGATTCTAAGTATTTAGGGCAGGAGCAAGTAGACAGTCTTTATTTTTACTACATATATTAGTTGGGCTAATATATGTAGTAAAAAAATGTAATATTAACACATTATTTTTTGTAATAATTAAAAGTGTTCTCAGTTTCTAAGACAGGCTGGTCTATGTTGGACACTGTGGTAAGTTCTAAAAATACCAAGATGACTAAGGCCCGGCCCATCTGTTTCAGTTTGCCCGGGAGAGCAGGAGATGGCTTCTGAAAGTAGGTGTCTTTGGAACGGCTGTTGTTGAGCGCAGAAAGCGTGGGGTGGCCCCTAGAAAAGGGAAAGCTGCAAGTCACAGTGTGTGTGAGGGCATGGGGTGCCCCAGAGAACAGAAAGACGCGAGAAGGACTGACTGACCGAAGTCGCAGCCACGGAGTCGGATGCGTTCAGCTTGGGAGGAACGGGGGAGCGCCGTGCAGGAGGTCAGCAGAGATGGCAGAGCAATTGAAAGGACCATTGTGTTCAGACAACCGCTCTGCTTTCCACTCGTCATCTCTCACAGCGCTCCTGTAAGAACTTGCCCAAAACCTGCCTCATTGCGCCAGTCACGTGTGGTGCTCTCAGTTCCAGACACTGTAGTAGCTTCTCCCAGTAAGTAAATTCTGTAGGAAAGGGTACTGCTGGATAGCATAAGTGGTAGCTGCAATCACATGGTCATCCAGACAAGCTTCTGGAGGGACTGAGAGAGGCTTGTGTATCCTCTAGGACAGCAGAACCCAAGAGTTTAAAACTGAAGTTTTAAAATAAATTTTGTCTTACGAAACATCCAGTACTGATATTTTTTAGATATTCTTTTTCTTCCTGTTAGGTCAATTCAGCTCACATTCCAAAAAGCACATTCTTACTCAAGAGGATCAGGTAAACCAAATGTAAATGGGACAAAATATAAATGATATAAAAGATATCCCCACGTGGTGGAGGAGGGAACAGATTCCCTCATGTTCTTTCGTCTTCATGCATGTTGGCGTGAATGGACACATGCACACATAAATAAATAAATAAATAAATAAATAAATAAATAAATAAATAAATAAATGTGATTTGAAAGAAACAAAGTCTTACATCCCTCTGCAGATAGTGTTTCAATAAATAAAATCAGATGCATTTCTACCAGCTGCCTCATTTATAAAATTGAGCTGGAGAACCAGAATAGACCTATAAAAGGCCAGTGTTGCTCAGTCACAGGTACCTGCCAAGTATGCAAGAGGCCCTAGGCTCAAAGCCCAGGGCTGCTCCTAGAAGTGTAACAGTGTAAGAGGGCTGTGACCCTACCGGAGATCAAATTTTCAAACATCATCAACTGGACTAGAAACTGAGCCCAGTCCAAAGGGACGATCAGTAAACAGACACATAAAACACTTCCCAGGCAAAGTCTCTTTTAATCTGGGAAGGAAATTAATCTACTAACCTTTCCATCTTAAAATCAAACCAAACCAAACCAAACAAACAAAACCAAGGAAAGCAGAAATAGGGGTAGGAGTATAATAGCCTTGTACGAAAGCGCCCGTCCACCATGTTGAAATTCTGTACTGTGGCAAAATAAACAGAAATGCTGGAGGTGTGACTCCGTTGGTAGGATGCTTACCTGCATCCACAAAGCCATTGAGTTCTACTGCACACACCACATAATCCCGTGATCCTGGTACTTAGAAAGTAGGTAGAGGCAAAAGGACCCAAAGTTCAAGGCCACCCTTGGGCATGAGTGAGCTCTCGTATTTTGTCTGTGTACTTTGGGTCTTTTGAGGTTGATAAGCACATGCTTAGGTCCAGCCTAACGGTAGGATTGCAAAGAGGACATGAAGCAAACCAGCTATTCATACACAGCTTAGCCAAACCAGCTAGCTATACACAGCTTACACATGTACATGAGTGAAGCTGGTCTTCCAGGAACCACAGACTGACGGGACAGCTGGGGACACAGAGGAGGTGATACTGCTTTCTGTATGTGGCATTTACAAATACCTACAGGTCCACCTTACAGGCTCCCAACTACCTGGAAATATCATGACTTCGAATACAGAGACTCTAGTTCCCTAACTTCTACTGCATTCATAGTGTGAAATTCATGTTTAATTTATGAAAAACCAGGTGGAATAATGCTTTGTAATATTTTATATTTATTTAGGGTTTGGGGGGGGGGGAATCCAAAGGACAATTTGTAGGAGTTGGCTTTTTCTTTCTACCATGTGGGTTTTAGGGCTGTAACTCAAGTAATCAGGTTTCACGGTGAGAACATCTTTATTCACTGGGCTATCACCCGGGCCCCTGAGAAAGTAGTTGTAAAATTTAACCTATATTCTGTGTTAGTATCAAGCAAGAATGACAGACCCATATGGAGACATGGTCTATGCTTCCCCAGAAAGTAAGATTATTTTAGTTAGTAAAAATGTCGTGCTCAGCCCGGGGGAGTCCAGATGTAAGCAAAGACGAACAGGAGTTAAAGCAAGTTTCAAGCTTTAGTAAGAAAAAAGAGAAAGGGCTGGAGAGATGTTCAGTGACTAAGATTCTGGCTGCTCTGGCAGAGGACTAGAGTCCAGTTCTCTACACACACACACACACACACACACACACACACACACACACACACATTTTAAAAACTTTAAAAAAGAAAACGTAAGGACACTTCCAAAAATAAATACCATACAAATGAAAAAAAAAAAAAAAACTATTTGTTTCTGGGACCTGATCTCTTCTTACAGGTTAGGCCTAGTTGGCCTAGAACTTGCTAGGTAGGCTAGGCTGGGCTTGAACTCAAGAGATCCTGCTGTCTCTGCCTCCTGAATGCTGACATTAAAGGTAAGTACTACCATACTCAGTGCAAAAGAACTCTTTAAAATGAAAGACAAATCTCTTACTTTCAAAATACACTAAATATTATCTAAACATGAGAGGACCCAACCTCAGGAAACATGCAGCTTACACGGAATGGATAGTAACGTGTGTTTTGTTCATGAGATGGCTACTTCATGGCATTAATTAATATCTCTATTTCTCAAAGCCTGTGTTCCCTTACACACTCATTTCACAATTTATCTAATTATTTTACAATCACTCACGAAGATGTATTTCCTAAGAGGACAACCTCTGCTTCAGTAATAGCAAGTCTTAATAAAATAACAGTGGAGTTAAATCTTTTGCTACCAAGGACGTCCATCTGATTCTTAACCGTTTACATAGCTACTGTGCTAATCAAGACCACTGACGCTCAAGTCTCATGCGCCCGTGAACCTTAACAAAATGTGTGTTCACCGACCTCAAACATTAGAACTCCCTTTCTTTAAAAACCTAGAAATATAACCTGCTTGTTTAAATTCAGTTTTTTAGCTGGCAATTTATAAAAACGGAAGCCTCTTTTTAAAAAAAAAAAAAAAGTTTGAAAACACATAGTAAAGACAGATGCTTTTCATATCGTGATGGCATTAAAATTCTATTTTAGAAATTCTAGGCTTTAAAACATGGAGTGATGTCATAGCAGCCATACAGAGAGTCATTGTCACCAGCCAAGCCGGTGGGTGGTTCTTCAGATCGGGACTGTTCTTTAAGGGTAGGGAATTCAAGCTCACACTCCTCTCAGGGCATTTACATGTAATCCATCTTGGGCGTGGATAAACCCCAGTGTCTAAATTCTCATCTCCAATGAGGGACTGAAGTAAACCACCTCACAGCAGACAGTCTGATAAAGAGGGTGCTGACCTGCTGCGATGAAGTCTACATGAAAGGTAATTAGTGCTTAGGAGAAATGCCAAGGTCAGAGGTCAGGTGGTCGGGGTTCAAGGAGCTTGCTGCCAAGGCTGATGCGACCCAAGTTGGATCTCAAGGAACCAGCTGGTGGAAAGAGACTACTGGCTCCTACAAGTTGTCCTCTGATCTTCACCGCCAACTAAATAAATGAAAACATTTCTTTTTAATGTTAAAAAAAAAAAAAAGAGCCCACATCTTCTAGACAGTTTTCATGCCAAGTTATTTGGAGTTTCAATCCTTAAGAACAGATCAAGCAGTTTTGATTTTTGCATTAAGTCGTCAAGACGAATAGTAGAAAAAGCATTTTATTTATATGGAAAAGGCTACAGTCAGATCTGTAAAAGGTGTCAATATAATATTGCCTATACAGGAAAAAAAAAGGGTCAAAGGTGAAGAGCAACAACAAAAAAAAGTCACACACCTTCCTACCTAACAGTGCAATTAATTCACATTGCAATAAAGTTAAGTCAAGTACAATAAAACCCAAACAAGTGTTTCTCCATTCTAATCAGTATACTGAGAAATACAGTGTGCAGATCAGTTCTGGTTTAAGAAATACGCATTCAACCCACAGAATATGCTAAGACAAGGGGGGTGGGGGCAGTTAATTCATCATCAGCTGTTGGGAGCTTCAATACTGTTCACGGGGCGTGGGGAGGAGGAGTCAGGAGTTGACATAGAATATATTTAGTCTATACAGTAAAAAAATACAAATTATAAAGTGAGCTAACGAAGAATGAGATCTGAATCCAGATTTATAAAAGTGACGACATCTTGGACAGCACATACAATGTTTCTCCGGTGAAAATGTCTCGTTTCAGAGAAAAGAAGAGCGTCTGGTTGCTTTTTCTGTCACGTCACAGATCTTGCTGGAGATGCAGGGGGTCCAAGTGTCTCAGAAACCGAAATAAAGGTCCTCTTCAATGAGCACAGAATGCTAAATGCTCTCAGCAGAGTTTCCAGGGTAATTTTGGAAGTTTGTTTTGTCTTGCTTCATAAACACACTTAAAATGAGTAAAAACCAAAGGGCTCATGGAACAAAGGACACGGCGTACGGGCGCCCGGCTTACTGCTAACGCTGGAAAAGACATAGATTTTACAGTACTCTGGCATAAGTGAAAGTGTTTGAAACTTTACATTGCATATTTCTGAGTCCATTCTCTTGCGTGCCTGTTGTATCTGTAGACATATTTAAAAAAGAGAGAGATTAGAAACACAGACATTTAACCTACAGAGACCTCTGCAATTCTGTTCAGAATTGTGCCTTCTGTCTCCTCATGGGGACCATCACGTATACACCTGTCATTTGGGTTGGCGGGCGATGGGCTGCAGGGGTGAGGGGTGGGTAGCACAAATGCATGCAAACATAAAAGCAAAAGCAGACGACTTTTAGGATCTGAGGTTCTTGATCAATCTACATAAAAATATATCTAAATTAGAAATCTTTAGAAGCCGACTGGGAGGGAGGGTTGTCTCCAAGATTCAAGAGAACTCAGGCACCAGGAGGATGCAGTGGCTTGGCAGTAAGGTCTGCATGGGTGGGCCGAGAAGTAACTTCCCTTTCGAGAAGATGGGGAAACACTGGCCAGTGGTTTCCAGTGATAAATGCCTTCCATGTTTAGTTTAGCAGCTAGAAATGATGAGGTCACAGCACAGACACGTACTATTAAACCTAAACACTAACCAAGAAAGAGATTTGGTTGGTTGTTGTTGGTTTTTTTTAATGACAGTTGAAAAAAAAAAAGTCAACCGGGGGGATGGGGGGGGAGAAATACCTACACAGAGTTAAATATACTTCAAGCAGCAAACACGGGTGGAAGTGCACAGCAGCAAACACTTACTTTTCTTTGTCTGATTTATAGATCTGTGCAATATCTGGTACTAAGGGATCGTCTGGATTAGGATCACAGAGCAGCGAGCATATCGACAACAAGACTAGATTGGAGAGAGAACATTACATTAGGCAATGCCACTTCTGCATTGTCAAAGGTATATGGCTGAGCATGGCCATACTGGGTGTAAAGAACAATGAAAGAGGAGAGGAACAGAGTGTGGCGGGAGTGTGATTCAGTGACTGGTGACTTGAGAAGCCAAGCCCGTGGCCCTAGCCACAACCCCCCAGCCCCCGCCCCGTCCAAAAAAAAACCCAACCAAAAATCCAGCACTGCAAAAATAAAAATACTCACCTAGAGGTTACATTTTATATTAAATTCAGTTGGTAGGTAAATAATCATATTTAAATTTATTTATTTCTATTTCACGTGCATTGGTGTTTTACCTGCATGTCTGTCTGTCAGATCATTCCTTGAGTGATCCTATTCTGCATGGAATGAGTCTGAAGCCATTTGCATCCTCAGAGGAAAGTTTCCCAGAAGCTAACGATACTCTTTTTTTTTTAAAATTAATTTTGTTAATTTATTTTATGTAGGTGAGTACACTGTAGCTGTCTTCAGACACACCAGAAGAGGGCATAGGATCCCATTACAGATGGTTGTGAGCCACCCTGTGGTTGCTGGGAATTGAACTCAGGACCTCTGGAAGAGGAATCAGTGCTCTTCACTGCTGAGCCATCTCTCTAGCTCCCTAATTAGTTCTTATAGAAAGCCATGGCATCAGCAAAAGGCACTGAGCACCTTGCATTCTGCCATTTATTTATGTGATATGAGCCCTTTAAGGATGGAGCTGTTTTGTGACACCATTTCAAGAAAAACTATAACAATCTGAGTAACTACAGACAGAATCTTTCCTTTGGTCACTTTTAGGTGAGTTCATTGCTGAAAGATATTCTGAAAGGTTGCTACATTTTAGGTCAGAAAAATGACCCATTATAAAGTAATCTACTGTAGGACCTCTCCCTGGCTTTACCCAAGACTTGTTAACAGTTATGTCTGTGAACCTTGCTTCTGGTAAAAAAACAAAAAACAAAAAACAAAAAACAAAAAACAAAAAACAAAAAACAAAAAAACAGTACCCTTTCTAAGAACAAGCTATAGCACTGAGATACAGCTCAGCTGATAGCTTGCCTAGTATACACAGGACCCTGGGTTCCATCTCTAGCATCTAATAAAGCCAGGCATGGAGGCTCATGCCTGTTATCTCAGCACCCAGGAAGTAGAGATGAAGAATCTGAGTTCCAAGCCTCATGAAACCTGCAAGGTAAAGTTACCTTGAATGTTATAAAAAATGGAAAACGTGGTGGTTACTACAGGGGTTAGATGTGAGAGTAGCCCGAGCAGCCCCTTCCAGCTGCCAGGTTCTGTTCTATTAGAGGGAAAAGACCAAAAAATTGCTGGCACAGTCTACACGATATTGGCTGATGGAACAAATTGGTATCTTAAGGACTTGTGAGTGCAGCTGACAGTTTAGCCACCTCTGAAGGACAAGCACCAGTGTGGATTAGCACGGGTCAGGTGCCAATCACGGTGGTGCTACCAGCATAGCACCACTTTACAAAATACACCTTTCCTTTTTAAAAAATATATTTTTATTTATTTTTATGTATATATGTGTGAGTACACTGTAGCTGTCTTCAGATATACCAGAAGAGGGCACTGGATCCTATTACAGATGGTTGTGAGCCACCATGTGGTTGCTGGGAATTGAACTCAGGACCTCTGGAGGAGCAGTCAGTGCTCTTAACCACTGAGCCACCTCTCTAGCTCTTAAAAAAAATTTTTTTTGTTGTTGTTTATTTTGTTTAAACAGGGTTTCTCTGTGTAGCTTTGGCTGTCCTGGAACTCACTCTGTAGACCAGCCTGACCTTGAACTCACAGATTCACCTACCTCTGCCTTCTGAATGCTGTGATTTAAAGGCATACACCACCCCTGACTGGCTTAATGGCTTATTTTATCAGCCAGTCCTGGAATTGCACTTTTTATTGCTAATAGACACTTTAATAAATGGGACAAGTCCCCAAATCTGTTTGCCACCCCCCACCCCAGACAGCCATAATCTTTTCACTGATATCTCTCTTGCCTTTTTTTTTTTAAAGACAGAAGCGCAGCTATAAACAGGCTTACCAGAAAATCCCTAACTCTAGCAATTTTTAAAGATTTGTTTTCCATTTTTAATTATGTACAGGCTGGAAGATCGGGTCTCCTGGAGCTGGAGTTACAGGTCGTTGTGAGCTGCCCAGCTCTGGCTCTGGGAACACTAATTCAGGTCCTTTGGAAGAGCAATATGCACCTGTAGTTCACTGAGCCTTCCTCCAGCCCTGAGTTCCAGTATGTTAAATCTCTGCTTTCATTTAGACTTGCCCATCCATTCATTTTCCCCTACCTCTACCCGAACTCCAAAGTTTACTGAAAGCCAGAGTGACTATAGAGTTCCCAGCAAAAGCAATTATCAAAACAGAAGAAAGCACAGCAGACTGAGGTATTTTTGTTTGTTTGTACGATTTTGTTTGTTTGTTTATTCAATGCTAGTAGTCCTGATCCTCGCCATGCCTATTTTTAAATCTGAAAAACAAAAATTACCTTTCGATACAGTCAAAGCGGGCGACCACTGGGACCTCAGGATGTCAAGACAAATACTCCCGTTACTGTTTATATTTGGGTGGTAGATTTTTGTTGTGAAAGCAATCTAAAGAGAAAACGGAACAAAAAAGGGTGTTGGTTGCCACAAATAGGAACAAACAGAACCGATCCACTCAAGGGTAAACTGCGCTCATCTTTACACAGCTTTGGAAACAGAGGTGTACACACGCAGCTCAGCCCCTGGGACTCTGAAGGAGACCAACTTAGCTTAGCCTCCCTTTCTCCTCCAGGTGTTGGGAAGTGTCTGGGGTGTGGTGAGGAGGTCTGCAGTAGCAGGTATGACGGGCTGAGTGACACCTGGACCCTGTCAGTGATACCCAGAAGGCCACCTGGATCTATAAACAGGACAGAGAGTCTGTCACGGCGGAAGTGGGATGCTTCAGCTTATCACCTGTCCTTGGTGAAGCACAGAGAATCCGGGTCTTGACAAGAGCCGCTGTTGTGTGACGTCATCCCTGTGATTTTTTTTTAAGCTGGGTGTTTTTTAAAGCGCTATAATTATTTCCCTGGTGGCATATACGTTCCTTTCCTTCCTTCACACCTCCACCACTGGCCTCTTCTTTGGACTTTAAACCTCAGAAAAACGTGTTTTCATCCCCTTCTGCCTTTCAGTGTCCCCATCGTGATTCCCATCGTGAGGGCCCGTGATGGAGCTCAATGTACATTCACTGAATACTTAAGTGTAGCCTGTAGTTATTAAAATAATGATCCACGCTATGGCCAGCTAGGCACTGGCAACTGAGGTGTCCCCACCCCCATTCAGGGGGGGTGTAGGGGGCGGATGGCTTAGGAAGTGCAGAGTGTTTTTACCAAGGGAACCAGGGCAGACAGCGGCTTGGTGATCCCCATGGGGGGTGGGGACACAGCTGTTGTGCAGTCGGCCATAGCATGATTTTTTTTTTTTTTTTAAATAAGTACACGATACACTTAAGAAAGCTGGGTCTGCTTTGGAAAGGTAACACTGTAGACGGAAAAGCCTGCTTTTCTGACTGTAAAAACATTCCAAACAACTCCTATCTCACAAGGAGGCAAAGCCCGGGAGCCTAGCAGGCATAGGAAAATAGCTGACTAAGAAAGAGCATTCTAGGGCTGGAGAGATGGCTCAGTGGTTAGGACTACTGGCTACTCCTCCAGAGGACCTGGGTTCAATCCCCTGCACCCACATGGCAGCTCACACCTGTTCTGTAACTCCAGTGCCAGGGGGATCCGGCACCCTCGTACAGACATACATGTAAGCAAAACACCAATGTACATAAAATAGAGAAGAGGAGGGAGAGGTGTACTTTAGACCTGGAGGTCACACAAAGGGGCATGCACTCGCTAACCTATCCACGGGCTGTGATGTCACAAGACCACCTCTAGACAAACAGTAAAAATGCCTGCTATGGGACAGAGATGAGTCACAGGATAAATACCTTTGGTGGTTTAAAGGGATAGTCTGTCGGAAAGTGGACAGTGAGGAAGAAGACTCCACCTTGATAGGCGCTGTCAGGCTGAAATTACATGAGAGGGCGCATCAGACTCTGGCCACGGCACGTACTCAACCCCTCTGAACGGTACCCCCTGGGCATTAGCAGTGCAAAAGATTTGCATCTTCTTCACAATTCCACCAGTATCAGCTTGTAAAAAAAACAACCCATAATCCTTGCACCATGAGTTGGAGGAATTTATATGCAGAGCAGGCTTCTTCCCAGGTATGAAGTTACCCAAGGTGCTCACCATGGTTAAAGGGAAGCAGATGCACATGCGCACAATGGTGTGCCTTAACCAGACAGATCATAGATGGAGGCCTGTGGGGAGGAGGGAGGATTCTCTAGAGCAGTCATCGCTGTTTTTAGAAGGTTACAACTAATATTTAACTTTTTTATTTCCAAATAGTAAGTTGTAATGTCCACACAGGTACAACCAAAGGGAAAAAGTTAGTAAGAGGGTTAAGTGGGTACCATTGTATAATTTACCTCAATATTCATTTGCAAGTAAGTACTTTATAGTATAGAAGATAAAACTCCAAAACCAAGCTGGATTAATTCAGTATTCATGATATGTTGAATTAAGAATCAACTTTAGGGCTGGAGAGATGGCTCAGTGGTTAAGAGTACCGACTGCTCTTCCAAAGGTCCAGAGTTCAAATCCCAGCAACCACATGGTGGCTCACAACCATCTGTAATGAAATCTGATGCCCTCTTCTGGAGTATCTGAGGACAGCTACAGTATACTTACAAATAATAAATAAAGAATCAACTTTAGCAAGGCCTGGTCAGCTGCCTAATGGTGTGTGTGTGTGTGTGTGTGTGTGTGTGTGTGTGTGTGTATATGTACATGTGCATATATGTATGTGTGCATATGCATGTGTTTATGTGTGTGTACATGTTTATACATGAAATTTATGTAAACAAAAGAGAAAGATTAGGAGGGAAAAAACCAAAAATAGTAGCAAAATATATCCCAAATTCTATTTTTTATAATTTATGTCTAAGAGTACATATATACACAATATATACACATATTTTATGTGGATGACTATGATATCTTCATGTACACCAGAAGAGTGTATCAGATCCCATTACAGATGGTATAAGCCACCCACAATGTGTGACTGGCAGTTAAACTCAAGACCCCTGGAGGAGCAGCCAGGGAGTGCTTTTAACCACTGAGCCATCTCTCCAACCCCCTCAGATTGTACTTTAATTCCTTCATATGTACTGGAGTACATCATGGGTAATAAAACCAGGTCTGTCATTCTTTCTTAAAAGTTCTACATAAAGATTAGAGGGTTATATTGTCTAATTATTCTCACTACATTGCTTAATTCTAGTTCATTAAACATTAAAAAAAAATGTAAACAAATGACAAAGACAAGCGTGGTCCGCACGGACGGTGGAGTGACATTACAGAAGACGGTGGGGCGGGTCTCTGCTGCAGCAATAAGAGAGGCACGCAAAACAACATCACAGCTGCTTGCTACACGTGATTCACCTGAGAAATGCCTTGGAGGCCATAGCTCTGATGGGGAGGCACAGCGCTGGATGGTGGGGCTTTGAAGGTTCATGCAGATAGTGAACACCGAGGCGGAAAGAACTACGTTCTTATTGAAGGCTGTTAGGTAAATATGCTGCGCTCTCGCTTTTTAACTTAATAGGCTAATTTAGTCATTTAGGATCATTCCTCAAGGGCTCTTCTTTGAAATTCAGCATTTTTTTTGTTTGTTTTTTGTTTTTTTTTCCAGTTTGGACTATAAGGCAAATGATTTAAAACTCAATGACTGAGTACATAAAGCATCCCAAGGGGAGTAAGGCCATTCAGGAAGGATTCTGCTAGTGTGTTCTCACCGGGTGCCTGATCTTTCACTATTAGCATTTTGTTCGTGGAAAGGCAAAGCTGTCATCGCTGCTCCTTGGGTGGGGAAAGAAATATAGATAACAAGGAGGGGCCCATGATAAAAACAGTCACAGTCTTCTACGGTTTAAGGCAAAGTAGCAAACTCAAAAGGTGGCAGAGATCACCCCACAGCAGGACTCCTCCACTCCTAGTCGAGAGTCACGACCTACTGCAAACTGATGCTTGCTGGAAGGAGCCATTCCACACCTGGGTCAGACTTATTTCAAACCTCTGAGAACTGTGGATGTGTGAGGAAGACTCCACCTCCTTTAAAAAACAACTGATGCTGTATTAAGAACTAATAAGGCCAACACACAGACTGCCTGCACAGGGAGCGTGACCTTGCTATGTAACGAGGAAGTATTAGCACGGTAAATAGCGCTGTGACCCTGTAGGTATTTGCCAGCCATCCTTCAGGAAATCACTGCAAACCCTCAATCAGGTTTTGCTTCCTGAGTGATTCAGAGGACGAGAATATTTATCTTGAGTCACAAGCATCTCCTCACAGGTCAAAAGAGTCAAGAGTGCAGAACAGCCACGGGGGTTAATCCACACTCGTGAGTTATACTTACGGGCCC
Organism: Mus minutoides; assembly: GCA_902729485.2. Taxonomy (NCBI): domain Eukaryota; kingdom Metazoa; phylum Chordata; class Mammalia; order Rodentia; family Muridae; genus Mus; species Mus minutoides. Next base: position 63,972 of record LR751853.1, read on the forward strand.
CATGATGGTTGCTTGCCAGTGGAACACTGAAACACAGAGGAACAGGAGTCACTCACAGTTGCTCAAAGCCATGCTTTCAATGGTAGCAAAACCCAGCAATAGAGTAAACTTACAGTCATCTCCCACGGGTCCCGCTGAGCAGTGGGCAGGTGGATCACGCTGTAAATCACTTAATTCCTGAAGGAAAGCGGAAATACTTGCAGTTAATCCTTCTATTTCCAGGGAAACAGGCACGAAGAACCCAGAAAGACACAGACTAGCAACTTCGCTTTAATTCATTTTAGATTGATTCTATTCACCATGGACTCTGACATTATGGGTAGAAACATGAAGTTATATTAAACCCCTTTATGAGCGAGCCCCAGCCTCTGAAAGGATGAAGCAGAATAAAAAGTGTTTTCCTTTAAGATCCCTACTATGTCCTTATGCAGGATCATATGTCTTTGCTATGCAGATGATAAGAACAAGTAAGTCCTGGCTGACATAGTAACTCATGCATGAACTCCCCAGGTTTTGTTTCCAGCCCCAAACAAACAAGTTCCATCTTCCAGGAATTTACAGTCCAATGAGGGGAAGTGAGAGCTTGGGAACATGGGTACTTAAGGAATGATTGAAGGAGCCAAGGATCTGTGCAAAGAGAGGAGGTGGGTTGGGAGAGAGAGATGGCTCAGTCCACAAAATGCTTGCTGCATAACCAGGAGGACCTGAGTTCAATACCCAGCGCCCATGTAAAAATTTGCAGGCAGTGATGCAAGCCTGTAACTCCAGCACTGGTGAGAGAGAGAAAGGGGGGGGGGGGCTGGAGGTTCCTCGGCATTTGCTGGCCAGCCAGCCTGGTTGCACTGGAAAGTTCCAGATTCAGTGAAGACCCCCATCTCAAGAAGAACATGGAAAGCAATTGAGAAACACACTGGACACCAATCAACATCTGGCCTCCAAATGCCCCCTCCCACATGTATTGGAACTCGCAAACACACATGTACATACACAACATATCAACACAGAGTAGGAAAGTAATCAGGCCATGTTCTGAAACCTACAGTATTGATTCCCAGCTCTTTCTCTAGCCTCAAGGCATTGAAGGAAAGGCAAACAGCAGATGCCTCTTTCAGGCTGTCCAGCCCTGCCCCAGAAATCCCAAATATAAGTGGTTCCATAGCTTTGGGGAAGTCACTTAACCATCCTAGTCTTGTATGGAAAAGAACTGATCTTTCTTAAATAAGAAAGATATGAATTCGGTATTAAGTACCACACACTGGAAAGAAGGCTCAGGGGAACTGCCCTTACAAAAGACCTGAGTTCAAGGGGCTGGAGAGATGGCTCAGTGGTTAAGAGCACTGACTTCCAGAGGTTCTGAGTTCAATTCCCAGCATCCACATGGTGACTCACAACCATCAGTAATGGGATCTGATGCCCTCTTCTGGTGTGTCTGAAGACAGCTATAGTTGTTCTCATATACATAAAATAAATACATCTTTAAAATAAATAAATAAATAAATAAATAAATAAATGAATAAAAGACCTGAGTTCACTTACCAGCACTCACACAACAGCTCACAAACACCACCAGTTAACACTAGCTCCAGGGGCTCCAATGCCCTCTTCTGGCCTTCACAGGCAACCACATTCACACATATATACACACTCTGCACGTAATTAAAGATGAATCTTAAAAAATAAAACAGTATCAAAGACCATATGTGGCTAGGGAGTATAGCTGGGGGCGGGGGGCAAAGTATTTGCCTAACAGTGAAAGCCTTGATCTCCATCCTTACCATCACACAAAGAAAAGATTATACCTGAAGAACCCGGCTTAGTGTGGAAGAACAAAAGGCAGTGCAGCTGAGCCATAGGGGATGAACAGAAGTTAGCGCTGAGGGGGAAGGGTGAGATGAGCCTGGGAAGATAGGTTGAAGACAGACAGGAAGCACACCCCATGCCCCACAGAGCACAGAGCGTTATACAGAGTGCACTGAAGCTGGGTGGGTAGGAGGAGAGAAGGATCTGGTCAGAGTTAGGGGATGGAGGAGAATCTGACAAAAACTTACTACATGAGATTCTCAAAGAACAAAAGGAAGTGTTGCTTCTATTTAAAGGGCCCTACCATGTCAAAGATGAGGCAGAAGGATGGCAATCTGGAAGACTAGTTACTGCCGGCAAGACAAGTAGGGGGTGTAAACTTGGAGTGGTGGGGTTCTAAGACGTGTGGTTCTGACCCAGGACGTTCTAGGGGCTTCCCTACCCCAGGAGCTATTAGAACAAAGTAAGGCCACCAAACACAATCTGGAACAATGGCATGGAGGGGTCTTTGATCTCCGTCATCCTCAGAGGTAGGTATCAGCACATCCTATGTGATCTGCAAACCCAGACAGCCCAACTTCTCACCTCCTAGTTTTACAGATGTGCAAAGATTCATTTACTGAGGTAGTACCTCCAAAAGAAGGTGAGGAAAATGGCCACATTGTATCTGATCCCTGTGACAACAACAAGTCTGTAGAAAGACAGGCAAACAAACTGCACATTTCACCCACTCCTAAATGCCCCAACTGTGGACCATCCGTCTTTGTGCACCCAATAATCAAAGAGACTACCAACCATGTGTCTAGAATTCAGGAATACTAAAACCAGAAAGATGGCAGCTCGGAGCTGTGGTGCAACATTGCCACAGGTTCTGACGTGTGCTCACATCAGCTCAGTGTTCTGATAAAGGCAAGGATGTGACCTGAGGCATGGCTGCAAGCCCAGGGTCTCCCTTCTGAGCCCTGTCCCTTCAGTGCTACTTTCATTCTGTTCCTCCCCAGCCCACCCCATCCCTGCCTCGCATAAACAAGACTGAATTAACTCAGCTCTTCCGTTGCTCCATGTACTGTTAACCAATGGGAGACACCAGTCTTCTGAGATCCCCCATGTGTCTAAAAGCAAGGCACCACGCCTCACCTGGGGATGACTTTTGCTTTCCAGGTTTCAATTTTCTTTTCTACAATGCAGCATTACTATTTCATCTACAGTTTCCATGACAACCGCAGGACGGAATACAGGTCAAGTGTGCAGCAGGGGTCTCCTCGGCCCACGGCAGCCATTGCAACAAATGTTGAGACAAGATGGAAGTAGTTCTTGCCAATTCTCTTGGAGTAGGAGACAAGGGTTTCAACAGTGTGAAAAAGTGGGAGGGGAGCTGTTCTCAGTTACAGCCAATTGCGGGGACTTCCTTCTATTGGCTTTTCTAATTTGGGATTTGGGAAACACTTCTAAAACTACTTGTGGAGTCTTCTAAACATTAATGTATCCAAACCTTTTTTTTTTTAAGATTTATTTTATTTATTATATGTAAGTACACTGTAGCTGTCTTCAGACACTCCAGAAGAGGGAGCCAGATCTCATTACGGATGGTTGTGAGCCACCATGTGGTTGCTGGGATTTGAACTTATCACCTTCGGAAGAGCAGTCAGGTGCTCTTACCCGCTGAGCCATCTCACCAGCCCCCAAACCTTTTTTTTTTTAAGACAAAGTATCAATATGTAACCATACCTAGCCTGGAATTCATTATGTAGGACCAGATCGGCTTTGAACTCACAGAGATTAGCCAACACGCCTAGCTCTAAACATAAGATAAACAGTACTTGCTTGAACTCATTTAAACTGGTCAATCAGAAAAATGCAGGTTCTAACTGTGGCTTAAAAACTATTAATGATCTGCGTATACACATTTGCATCGTGATAATCTGCTAAGAATAAATCAGGTATAGACGCAAATGCACACTAATTACTTTTGTTTATTAAGAAGACAAGCCAAAACCACATGGCAGCTGCAATAGCTTTGAACCCTATTCAAATCTCAAATGTCAAGCTGTTCTTCAAATCTCTTTTAAGTATTACATTTGCAAGAAATGTCTTATTCTCATTATTTAAACAAAATTCATTTTATGTTATGTATATGAGTACACTGTCTCTGTCTTTAGACACATCAGAAGAGGGCATCGGATTCCATTACAGATGGTTGTGAGCTACCATGTGGTTGCTGGGAATTGAACTCAGGACTTCTGGAAGAGCAGAGCCAACTCTCTAGACCTCGTTATTATTATTATTATTATTATTATTATTAATTATTATTATTATTATTTTAAAGTCCTGATTCCACTTCCTCTCTGGAAGAGGGAGGGTGATGGATGAAAGTATAAATCAACAAACTTAAGACGTAAACTCTGTAAGGGCCAGGTTCTCAAGGTATCTGTGGTGAGCTCACCCACCATAAGAGAGAACAAGCCGACAGAACAACAGATAGCCTTAACTACGTCCTGCTAGGCTGTCAGAGAACCTGCCACCACAGCCACCGGGTACAGTTCGGGCAGAATGAGCAAGAGACAGCAAGGGTGTGAGACACACGTTTCCCCCTCTCCTGCAAAAATACGGATCTTAAGTGCAAAAAGAGAGCAACGACGTGTCTTAGGAAATTCTGAGATGACCTCATGAGGCGAAAATATAACACCGTGACTATGCAGCCTATAAAAACAGCATCCAAGCATGTCAGCACCCACACTGGCCCTTAAGTCAGTTCAGCATCAGTCAATGTGATTGCAGGGGACACAGGGAGTCAAGGGTCGCTGAGCGATATGCTCTTTCCAAATTCCCTTACAATCCGTGCGGTACTTTCTCTGCAGTAAGATCCCTACACATCTATTTTTGTTGGATCATATATTTGATGGTTCAAAAAAAAAATAACTCAGTGAGATAACTCAAGTTTAATCACCTGACTCAGCTACTTAATCACTGCAAAGAGACATTTCACGTGGGTCCCAAGCTTCCATTATAATAATGTGAGCCATCTTGCCTTAGACTCCTCTCTTTTACGCAGCAATCTTACATGCAGCAATGGTATTCCTGTGTCGTATCTGTGTGGTGGTGGGTTTTCACCTAAACTGTTCATCAGAGAACTATATCAAACCCACTTGCATTTATCAATGGGGGCAGAGTTTTACATTAATATGAGAGTAAAAGACCAACTTCTATACATACAGGAAGATGCTGTGTTGCTTGTTTCTTATTAATCTCCTTGAACAGCCTGCAGTGCTAGTCACTGAGTGGTCAGGGTTAGCTTTATTGTATCATTCATATGTATCAAGGTATTTTTACTTCCATAACTATCTTAGTAGGTCAATAGAGAGATACCTAAATTTGACATACAGACTTCACTTCTGCTCTAAAAGGAACTGTCACAGATAGATACCCTGTGAGTGTGATGGAAAATGAATGTCTGGGAGTGTGAAAAAAAATATATAAACGACTTAGTGACATAACAAGATGGCCAGCAAGATGGCTCAGAAAGGAAAGGCACTTGAACTGCAGCCAAGCCTGATGATATAAGTTCGATCCCTGAGAACTCCATGGTGGAAAGAGAGAACTGCTTCATGCAAACTGTCCTCTGACTCCCATCCCCATCCCACACGGAATAACGATAATGAGTTAAATAAACTTTAAAACAACAACAGTAACACGCTAGGGTTAAGCTGTCCCTCCACTTCTTCTAATCTTCCGTTTTCTAAGAGGTGACACTGAATCATACACTTTGCTCAAGAGCACAGGGTCCTCGTGTGAGCTGACAGCGCCGTAAATTCTACCTTGGATCTCAGACACAATGCAGAGAGTCTTCTGGTGTCTGATGGATCGCTCGGGCTTTAGGCAGACCTCTTCCTAGCCGTGTGCAGCCGAAAGAGCTCGGAGTACTTGATCGAGTCCAATCTTTTTACAACTCATGATGGCATCTACACGTGTGCACGAAAGCAAAGCAGTGACTTGTGAGGATAACAAAACACGTGATGTGTGGAACACCAGCCAGACCATGACCTGAACCAAGCCATTGTCAACAGATGAGAATACTCCCATTCACAGCTCTACTGTGACATGAGCATGTGGCTTGGCGGGGGGAGGGGTGGATGTTGAAAGACAACTTTGGGGAAGGCAGCTTGGTAATGACTATGACATTGGAAAATGCATTTCGTCCTCTGCCCTGTAACTTACCTCATACAAATCACCATGCACATACACAAAAACACAGGAACACAGAAACACACACACACACACACACACACACACACACACACAGGATATTTGGGATAGCATCATGCCTAAGTACAAAATACTGGCAGCAACCACTGACCCACCAATAAGGGGGTGGCTTACAAACCACACACTGTGAAATCCTGACAGCCATAGAGAAGAACACAGATCCCACAAGCTGAGGATACTGAGCAAAGGTTACACAGCATTCATGGAGAGTACACTATTTAATACAGTCTCTGCTATTACAGTATTTACTACAGTCCCTGCTATCACAGCCTCTACACTACACACACACACACACACACACATAAAGCAAGAGACTGAAAACACACACATGCAACTCTGAACAACGCATATCCTAAGAGCATTCTGCTACTTCTACCGTGCCTTCCTATTTGAGAGAGGGTGTTGCTACATGACCCATGTTGGCCTGGAACTCATATAGCCCCAGTTGTCCATAAACTTAAATCCTCCTGCCTCAGCCAATTCTTTGTACAATTTAAAAAAGATGGAATGGAACTGCTTTTCTTTTCCTTTCCTTTTTTAAAAAAAAAAAATCTCTATATATACATTCCAAGCGTTTTCTCTTTTTATTAACATCTTCTGATATGACCAGGAAAAAAAAACTGAGTGGCTGTCACCAACTGCAGGGTAGTTACACAAAAGACCAGGCAAGCAGATCCAGTGTGAGCTCCCAGACAGCTGAATCCTAGAACATGAAAAGGGCCACGTGGGAGAGCTGAGGAAGGGGTGTGTCCTTCCTAAGCTATGCTCCTCAGGAAAGTAGCTGCATTGTAGTTTACGTAAGCTGTGGGCATCAGGGGAAGAATGTGTACCCACTGCCTATATTGTGTTGAAATCTTTCTGGACTATTAAAAATATTTAAATTAACTAATAATGATGGTTGTGGGTGTTGAACCCAGGTCTTGTATAACCTGGGCAACCACTGAGGCCATTATTTTTTAAAGTTTATTTTATATTTGTGTGTGTGTGTGTGTGTCTGTATGGGGGGACATGAGCACATGAGTACAGGTGTCCACAGAAGACAGCATGAGATCCTTTGGAAATGGAATCACAGAACGTTGTCAGCTGCCGTGTGGGTGCTAGAAACCAAGCCTGGGTCCTCTGTAAGAGCACCAAGTCTTCTTAAACCCCCGAGCCATCTCCGCAGCCTTAAAGACCACTTTTAGAAGTAAAAGCTTCGGGGCCAGACCTGCTGGCCTTTACTAGTAGCTGTGCGGCCCTAAGAATGTAATATCCCTCCGAGTCCCAAGTGCAGCCTGTAATGTGGAGACATCCCCGGTGACCTTGAACTCTACAGAGTTCAAGAAAAGCGCAGTGGTTAGAGTTGGGCACCTGTATAGATTCTTTTTTTTTTTTTTTTTTTTTTTTTTGGTTTTTCGAGACAGGGTTTCTCTGTCTAGCTCTGGCTGTCCTGGAACTCACTTTGTAGACCAGGCTGGCCTTGAACTCAGAAATCCGCCTGCCTCTGCCTCCGGGCACCTGTAATAGATTCTTAATGAACGCTGATGTCCCTTTGGTTAAGCTGTCACTTGCTTTTCATTTTCACTTATATTCCAAGAGAGGGCCTCACTAGGAAAACAAATTGGCCTCAAATTCGCCACCAGCCTGCCTCCACCCCCACAGCACCGGGATTACAGGCAGGTGTGCGCACCTTGTCCAATTTGGAGTGTTGGAATGCTTTTATTTTCGTTTGGAAATCAAGACCCTCACACCCTCTTGTCCTGTGTTCCTCTACAGCTCCTGGCAGGGTGCTTCCCACACATAGATTTTTTTTTTTAAGTATTATTCATGTCACATTCCTGTTAAATTTCAGAAGAAATGGAAGATGGATAGATTTGGCAAACAAGAACCTTTTACTTCCCCTGACAGGTATGTGGGTTGCTTGAAGTAAAAAGCATAGCAGGTACCTGAGAACCATATAGGTCCCTTAACTTGGAGTGCCCTTTGTCATAACTCATCACTGAACACCATGGCATTTGAAAATGAATGCCAAGAGGCTATCAACCAACAAGATTATTATCTGGCAAAGTCTTCTAGTACATGGTATGTATGTAAGATGCGTTTAGAAAAGTCTCCAAGCTCAGAGAGAACAGACATTAGAATGTTCTCGGTCTTATTTCTAGTTTAGAAAACCCCAAGACCCCATTCCCTCCTGTTTATTTGGAATACTGCTGATCTAACTTTGAAGCCACTGCTTCAGGTAGCTCTTCCCAGTGAAGTCCCTACTGTGTTGAGCTAACCTCATCTCAAAGAAGATGGGACCCTGACCACTGGCATTGCTCCAAGTCAGCAGTGACCAGAAAGGCTGGGGCTGTGATGTGGATGAAGATCTTACAAGAATGTATTCCCTGCCCAGTTTAACCACCTGGGCTAGTTATAAAAGTTCAAAGGGTCTTTCCACACACACTGTGTCCTAAACGCACAATTCAGGTTATGTCATTTTGTCTTAGAATCTGTCTTAAAGCAGGGCAGTGGTGGTGCATGCCTTTAATCCCAGTACTTGGGAGGCAGAGGCAGGTGGATTTCTGAGTTCAAGGCCAGCCTGGTCTACAGAGTGAGTTCTAGGACAGCCAGGACTGCACAGAGAAACTCTGTCTTGAAAAACAAAACAAAACAAAAACAACAACAACAAAAACGAATTTGTCTTAAAGACCAAATGGTGGTCAACTCTCTCAGGTCACCAAGGAGGCGTGTTTGATGGTAATTACCTAAGGCACTGAGTTCAAAGTGCACTTCCGCATTTGTAGAAAAAAAAAGATGTCTTCACAAGATGTGGTCCAGAAGGATAGGGAGGAGGTCCTGAATTCTTAGAAGTGTGGACGGCTAGGCCACCCAGGAAACCTACTTAAGAGCCAAACAAGTCTCAGGGTGACCTCAGGGGTGTGATCCTCAAAGTTCAGGGCATCTTTCTGGGACAGGAAAGGGGCTTACTAGAGAACTAGGTAGGATACCTTACTTGATGCAAAGTGCCTTTATATACAATGCTAACACCGAGGGCCTGCGGAGATGGCTCAGTCTCATAAAGGGCTGTACATCCGGCACTCACATCAAAGCTGGGCACAGCAGGACCCACCTGCAGTTCCAGTGCTGGGAAGGCAGAGGCAAAGGAGCCATGCGAGTTCCAGGCCAGCCAAGCGCTACATTGAGTATCAAAGACCTGTGTCAAGAGAGAGAGAGAGAGAGAGAGAGAGAGAGAGAGAGAGAGAGAGAGAAGAAAGAATAAATAGACAGAAAAACAAACAGACAAAGTAGAAAGACTGGGTTGTCAACCTGTGACCTCCATATGCTCATATCTGCATATAAACATACACATGCACACATGCACAAAATGGGCCCAGGTTCACCAAGGATATGCAAATTAGAATCAAATGCTACTCCAGCATACATGCCAGAATGGCTAAGAAGACAAAGAACCAAGTATCCATGTTGGGAAACGTGAAGCAAGTGGGACCCTTTGTGCGCACAGAAAACTGGTAAGAAGCAACATGTAAACCCAAATATAGTTAGTGTACCACAAAGCGGTCCTACTGTCAAATGCAAACCTGACACACATAAGTTCATCTTGGGGGCCTTATTGGCAATAGCCCCAATCCAAGGACAACCTGAACGTCCACCAATAGCAGCAGAACTTGCTATGTATGTATTGAGGCAGTGTCAGCGACGACACTTAAGCTCCATGGAACAGTTCAGATAAAGGTGTTAAAACGGTATACAGGAGACACCAGACAAGGTATAGGTTTCCCTTTAAGGGCAGTTCAAAAACATCGGCTTACCTGATGGCAGGCAGAACCAGACAGAGATGCCTCTGGGACTCTTGTGACGGACTTCCTGAGTGTTAGGCTCACAACTGTTTTCATTTTGTAAAAATCCTTCACTCTTCTGTATGCCGTGCTCATGTATTTTGCAATTCACCAGATTTTACACTGTTACTTTAAAAATTATTTTTAATGGTGTGTGCGTGTGCATGAGAGAGAGAGAGAGAGAGAGAGAGAGAGAGAGAGAGAAGCCAACTTGCATCCTCTGTAAGAACAGCAAATGCTCTTAAACACTCTTCCATCTCTGCAGCTCAACACTGTAACTTTTAAAATGAGGCTTTCCTTGATGGATAACATGGTATTAAAAACAAGGCTGTATGGAGTTCACATCATGTGAGGTACGCCTGTTAAATAATGCCATCAGTTACACATCGAAGCAAGCCCCCCTGGGTGAAAATGCGCATGCCTTGTAGACGGGCAATTCAGTTCCATTTCAGAACTCCAAAAGTGGAATGAGCTGTTGATGAGATAGGCTTCCTCACATCTGTGACAACGAATAAAAGAAGCTAGCCCTCTATATCCGAATATAGATCAAGCGATGAATAAATACCATCAGCACAGATGAAAACACCCCCGAGAGTAAAGGGGGTCTCCACCAAAGAAGCAATTTTCTAAGTTCTTGTGACGGATGTGCAGTAGGGGGTATCTGAATTTCAGAGTACAAGCTATTAATAGGTTACAAGCCAATGTCCTTAGAGCTTGACAAGAACCAAAACAACAACAACAACAGCAACAACAACAACAGCAACAACAAAAACCAATCCAAACCAAACAAACAACAAAAAAAACCCAACCAACCAACCAATCAACTAACAAAAAAAAAACTTTGCAAGGCTGAAAAAAAAAATGTGTACTTAAGGGATTTCTAGAGCCTTCTGAGGCTAAGCATGTCTATTCCAGGGCAGACTTCTATAATCAGCAAGATACAAAGAGAAGCATTGGGAGGCCTCAACTGAATTTAAATGGGCACAGATGGCGTGTTTATAACACCCCCCCACAATATGCTAAGTGTTCTCCACCAAACCAACCAGGACAGAGCCCCTGACTCTAGGGACTTAACGTCTAAAAGCAGCCGAGGCCCGCCTAATTCAAAGAAAGCAAACAAATATAGGGAAGGAAAGCGGGGACTGGAGAGAAGGAGCCTGTGTCCATCTCTTGGCTCCAACATCAGCATCAGCAGAGGGGAAGGGCAAGCCAGATTGGCCTTATTTCCCCTAAGGCTTAATATGATGCCGTGCAGTAAATATTTGTGCAGAACTGATGCTGGGCACACTGAAAAATGCTGTTGTATTTGTCCGGCTGTAACAGGCAGACGGTCTGAACCTGCCTGTGAGACAATATATACCCTGTGATGGCTGCATGCAGTTGGCAGGCAGCACACAGCCAGGCACAGGGACTGATTTATGGCTGCAAATTTAAATTATCCAGGGCCAAGCACAGGAGAGCATTATTTCAACCTCCCCTGGCTTCACCAGCAATTAATTGATAGGGTAAAACACTTCTACCTCAAAACCCCAAACGAGTCAATGACCCTTACTGGACTGCATCTCACCACCCCCTAATTTGGTGTTGCCTCTCAAGGGATATAGGAGCTACATTTGGTTGTCTGTAAATAAACATTTTATGAGCTTACAGTCCACAGGCCGATGTCCTCACCTGGCAGACTAGAGCCCTTTCAACAGAGAGATGTCAGAACAAAGTGTCTCCTGACATAGGTCTTCTCTATGCATTTGAGTTAAATGATATCTTGATTTTACACCACATGGTTTCTTCCTAGGAAGATTTCAAAATGCTGACATTCAATTAGTTACCTTATAGGAGCCAAGCTCACTTCAACAAGCTGGTCCTGACTGCTTCTCACATTGGGGTGTCTGTCAAAGGTTGCTTTTAGCGGGGTGTCTGTGACTGTAGGCCCAACAGAAGCCATAGGTTAACCTCCTCAGGTTGTTCGCCTTGTTTCTCAGTTTTTATTAACCATTTGTGTGTGTGTGTATGTGTGTGTGTACATTTCTATGTATGTGATGTATGTACATGTGTGCGCATCATACTGTTATGCACACAATGATGTAAGAGGCCAAATCTTGGGAGCTGCTCTCTTCTTCCGAGGGTGCACATTTACATGTGTGGTGTCTGCGCATGTGTGAGCATACGTCTGAGTATTACCGCTATGCACACATGGGCATAAGAGGCCAACTCTTGGGGCTGATTCTCTTCCTCACAGAGGCAAGTCTCAACTGTTGTTTCTGCTTATACCAGGTTGGCAAACCTGGGAGCTTGTAGGTGATTCTGCTGATCTCGCCATAGGAGTGTTAGGAGTACAGATGTGTGCTACCACATCTGGCTTTTCTCCATCGAGCAAACCCAGGTCATCAGACTTGTATGGCAAGGGCTTTATCCACTAAGGCATCTCAGAGGCTCTGCTTTGTGTGTGTGTGTGTGTGTGTGTGTGTGTGTGTGTGTGTGTGTGGTGTGTGTGTGTGTGTATGTGTGTGTGTTGTATGTATATGTTCACATGGATGTTCTCATTCTGAGAACAGCATCTCTCATAGGCCTAGAACCTGCAAAGCAATTTAGACAAGTTGGCCAGTGAGCCTAGTGAACCCGCCTGTCTCCCCAGCATTGGATTACATGGACACTCAGATGCTTCTACAGACACTCTGGTTCCCACTCTTATGTATAGCGGGCACTTCTCCCACTAAGTCATTGATGCAGCCTAAGGCAGCTCTCCAAAGAGATGATGCAGACAAAACCCACAGGGGCAGGAGGCAGGAGGCAGGAGGCAGGTAAAGACAGCAGTGACTCAGGTACCTTTGTCCCACTGGTATGCATTGGGACCAGAGTCCAATCTAGAATAAAATTTGGAGGTAAGGATAGGGAGTATTTTCTACCCAATGTGTCATTTATCCACAGGGTAAAGGTGTCTGTTGTAGTCGGGGCAGAGACCTATTAGGATTAGGAGCTGGAGAGATTCCACTAAAGCATCCAGGTGCCCACTGGATGTCAAGGGGAGGAGCCTGAAGAGAGGTGGAGCGAGACAACCTTGAAGACTTAACTTGAAGAGCCAAGCAAAGGGTGGGAAGGGTTGGCTCAGAGTATCTCCAGAGAGCCGTCAGTGTTTTCGCCTTCTCACTTCCATGTCCTCCTGCCACGGACCCAGGTAAAAACACTTGAATGTGAACAGCCCTTTGGATTTTCCCACCTAAAACACTGCTGATGCCAACATGGCGTCTACAGGACACCAAGTGTGTCAGGCCTCTGCAATAGTTTCCATCCACTGCAAAGTTAGGTTTACAGCTGGGATGGCAGTATATGCCACTGGTGGTTCTCAAAACTCGGAATGCCGAGAATCACAGGTTCAAAGCTGGCCTGGGATACATGGTAACTTGAAGGCAAAAACTGAGACTACATGGCTAGGCCCGGTCTAACAAGAAAGAAAGAGAAAGAGAGAAAGAGAGAAAGAAAAGAGAAGAGAAGTGGAGAGAAGAGAAGAAAAAGAAAAGAAAGGACAGATGGATAGAAAGACAGAAAGACAGACCTCTTTGCCCTACTCAAGATGATTTTCAATTTTCTAAAATACTACCTTGCCTATACTGTATTGTTCAACATGGCTTCCTGTTAGAAATTTTCTTAATCACCTCCCTCTCAACTTACACACACATTCATATTCATATTCATTCTCTTTCTCTCTGTCTCTCTCTGTCTCTCTCTGTCTCTGTCTCTGTCTCTCTCTCTCTCTCACTTTGGAGCTCACAAAACACTACTTCGTAAGCTTTGAGAAGTATTTGTGCTCAAAGACACTGTCAGAACCAAGAAAAAGAAGACAGGACATGACTGCACACTTCACAAAATGCATGGGAGACTCTAGTCATAAGGAATATGCTACATAACACCTCTCCCCACTTAATCTTATTTGCTTGTTTTAAATGATTGATTTTTTTAAATGAGTTTGATTTTACTATTTTTGTATACATGGGTGTTTTGCTTGAGTGAATGGCAATATGTCTGGAGCCCATGGAGGCTAGAAGAGGTATCAGGCTTCCTGGAACTAGAGGGCATAGACAGTTGTGAGGTATTGTGTGGGTATGGGAATCAAAGCAGTGTTCTCCAGAAAAGCATCCAGTGCCTTAACCACTGAGCCAGCTCCCCAGCTCCAATTCTGCCCTTTGGTTGCTACCTTTTCAAAACTTACCATTTAGTTCATTTTAACCAAGAGAGATGATGTTTCAGGGGGAAAAATTCAAATAAGAGAGAAAACCTAGTTTTAAAATAAACACAAACTTGTTATTAAACATTACTTTTCACAGCTCTATTCTTTTTTTAAAGTCTTTTTTTTTAAAAAGATTTATTTTTTATTTATTATATGTAAGTACACTGTAGCTGTCTTCAGACACACCAGAAGAGGAAGCCAGATCTTGTTACGGATGGTTGTGAGCCACCATGTGGTTGCTGGGATTTGAACTTATCACCTTCGGAAGAGCAGTTGGGTGCTCTTACCCGCTGAGCCATCTCACCAGCCCTTTTTTTAAAGTCTTAATTTTATTTTTATCTGTGTATATGCACATGTGTGTGGCTTCCTGCAGGGACCAGAAGAGGGCATGAGATCCCTAAGGCTGGAGTTGCAGGCAACTGTAAACCTCCAAACAGGGTGTGAATGCTGGGAAGCAAACTCCGTCCTCTGGAATAAGAACGAACACACTTTGAGCCATCTCCTTCCAGCCCAACTCCATCCTCTGGAATAAGAACGAACACACTTTGAGCCATCTCCTTCCAGCCCAACTCTGTCCTCTGGAATAAGAACGAACACACTTTGAGCCATCTCCTTCCAGCCCTCAGAGTTCCCTTCTTCTTTTTCTTCTTTTTTAAAAAATTTATTCTTTATGTATATGAAAAATATGAATATGAGTACAGTGTATATGAGTACACTGTAGCTGTCTTCAGACACACCAGAAGAGGTCATCAGATCCCATTCCAGATGGTTGCTGAGAATTGACCTCAGAACCTCTGGAAGAGCAGTCAAGTGTTCTTAACCGCTGAGCCATCTCTCCAGCCCCAGAGTTCCCTTCTTTTTTTCTTTCTTTTTTTTTTTTTTTTTTTTTTTTTTTTTTTTTTTTTTTTTTTTTTTTTTTTGGTTTTTCGAGACAGGGTTTCTCTGTATAGCCCTTGGCTGTCCTGGAACTCACTTTGTAGACCAGGCTGGCCTCGAACTCAGAAATCTGCCTGCCTCTGCCTCCCAAGTGCTGGGATTAAAGTCGTGCGCGTAGGCCCTTAATTGTTTATGTTTGAAAAAAATCTATCTTAAACTGGGCACGGTATTGCACATCAATGGATCTCAACACTCAAGAGNAAAAGAGGCTAAGGCAGAAAGAACTTGGGTTTGAAGCGGACTATACAGAATCTGTCTCAAAGTAACAGTAACTAAAATAATCAAGGTGCTACTCTTGAACACTATGGCGTGACATCACTAACTGTATACTTTGTTGCTACTTAAAGCAGATAACAACGAGTCTCTGAATGTCAACACTTTGTATCAACTGGAAATATGTCTAAGCCCAGAACATTTTATCTCATGTGTGGGTGACAGGCAGGCTCTGTTTTATGAAGAAAGAGTTGGAATTTAAGTAAAGACTTTAACAGAGTGGTAAGGGAGAAATCGCATATATAAGGGCAGAGCTTCCTTGGAGAGTTGCCTCGTTTGGTCACATTTTGTTAGTGATTTTTCAAAACATTCAGCTGTAAATGTTAAGAAACAGGCTTTACAGCTGGGCGTGGTGGTGCACGCCTTTAATCCCAGCACTTGGAAGGCAGAGGCAGGCGGATTTCTGAGTTCGAGGCCAGCCTGGTCTACAAAGTGAGTTCCAGGACAGCCAGAGCTACACAGAGAAACCCTGTCTCAAAAAAACGAAAAAAAAAAAAAAAGAAAGAAACAGGCTTTACATCATGACTTGGTAATCACATATGCATAGTTCTCATGGTACCACCCAGCTATATATTCCCAAACTCTATGGCACCAATGGAAAGTAGCCAACCTATGCACACACACATACACACACACACACACACACACACACACACACACAGGGACTGGTATCTGAACAAGTTTAAAGTGGAAGGATAGATGTGAATGTGGCCCTGTCCACTTCTTTGAAGAGGATTCTCTACACTTGAGAACCTTCCCATTAAGCAATATGGTATCTCTTAAGATTAGCAACATACACAGATCAGAAAGAGTGATTGGCAAAATCACCCAGGAAGAGGCAAGACAACAAGACCCTGCACTTCCAAACCTCACAGTGCTTCCTCTCCACCCCAGGGAGAACTGCATGTGGAAGGCCCTTGTGCTATCTGTGTAAAGCTGAACCAGAAGCAAACTAAATGCACATGATCTCAGCTTCTTGAGGGTCACATAGACCAAAAGAGTCCACATTCCCCAACATACATTTTCCTGTAGGTGGCCCCCAAATTACAAATCCAGACCTACTGTGCAACCCAATGATACCACTCCAGGACTTTGATGGGGTAGAGAAGGGTCAAGTTCCTCAGTACCTGTTTTCAATAAAATATCATTTCTTCTGATATTTAAAAGGAGGTGAAGTGTGGATCAACATATTGCTAAGCCACCATGAACTTCCCTGTATCACTTTTGATTAGCAACACTGAATGAAAATACAGGCCCCAATGCTTTCTGTGTATTTCCGGGAGCCAGAAGGGGCAGGGATGCTCCCTGATTCCTGGAGGCAATCTACATCCATCCCTTAGTCTTTATATGTCTAACTCCCGAGAACAGACGTCAATAGTCTCATCTAAGTCTATGTTACTTATATCTCCTCAGAGAAGGAGTTTCAGAACATTTAAGCTACCTTTGTTATCATAAAGCAAAAAAAAAAAAAAAAAAAGTACAGACAGTGGCAAAAGATAGAGTTTAATTACAGGGGCTTAAGGACAGGAAAATTCCCACCACGGATTCTTCCTCCAGAAAGAATACTGCTTCCTCTCCTCTTGAGGCAAACTGATCATCTATAAACCATAAAGATGCTGGGCTCCGTGTATTTTCTACGGGGCTCCTTCTTCTGTAATCTTTCATTTGATCTTCTAATGTGAATTAGTACTCAAAGCCACGACAGGTACTTAAAACGATCAAACCAATTCACAATTATGGCAAATGAAAATTCCACAATAAGGCCATCAGCAGACTATCTAAAGAACTCCAAGCAGTTGTTTTTCTAAATCCTTCTGGAAGGAGTCAATGTTTCCAGGGGCATGGGGAGATGAATGAAGCTGTTATTCTCCAGTGTTTAGTGACGAGGGTCATCTCTGCGGAGCAGAGTGACTGAGCGTCACTCAGCGCCGAGCTGTGCTGGCAATTAAACATGCAGAGTTCTAATTACAGGGTTGAACATCATCTCGCTGAGCATTCATCTCCATAAATTCATCTGACTTAAATCTTTCTTATGTGTTTGTCTCTGAGATAGGGTCTCTTCTAGTCCAGGCTGGCCTCCAGCTCAGTATGAAGCTGAGGATGACCTTGAACTGATCCTTCCCAACCCTGTCTCCAGAACACTGGGATACCAGGAAGGAGCCACCATGCTAGGGATGTGTGCATGCTGGGTCAGCACTTTGCCAACTGACTTCATGTCTTTCAGTTAAAAACAAACAAACAGACAAAAACACCCAGGAACGTAACAGTCCGTATGATGGAGGAAGAGGTCTGTGCTTTATGACATCTCTGGGCAGACTGTCCCATTTGGAATCCTAACCATTTCCCTATGCCAGGTATATGATCCTGTGAACTCCAGTTAACATCTCCTGCCTTTGTTTCATCATCTGCAGAATGGGCATCAGATTGTTTCTAGCTCTACGGCCTCATGTAGGATCAAACAACTCACGAAAGGTAAGCTTCTGGCATGGTGTTACGCAGAGCGACCTCTGCACAAGGTGGTGATTGTCATCCTTTAGGACACATATGGGTACGAAAACTGAAGTCAGTCACGGAGCCGGGAACAAAACCTGGATCCTCTCTTGACCTTGATGGCACAGGCACAGAGGGCCTGGCTGCTTAAGATACGGTGTTTCCTAGAGCAGCACGGACGCTGTGACTCAGAAATCATAGGAATCAAAATCAGAGCAGCTCGAAACAGTCACAAAATCTGCATTTTAATTTACCCTCGTGCACACAGTTTAGGTTAATTATTAAAAAGCCAAATGTTCGATTTTTGGATACAAAGGCAACTTATTTATTCTTATAGGCACAGGCAGCTGAACTCGGAGCCTTGAAAGCAGTAGGTGTGTGTCTTAGCACTGAGCCACACTCTCAGGCCCAAATGTTTCATTTTTGGACAGAACACTATACAGGGAAGGATAATTATCTGTGTCACGATATTTGTAAAAGAAAAGCCTTTTGTCTCACTCTTCAGAAGATAGACCAAAAGGAAAAAAAAAAAAGTCGAGGTCTAGCACATAGCATATAACTGATTATTACCTAAAATTCCTTCTGGAAAATAAACACAAAAGGAGACAGAGACTACGATGTTGATGGCAGCTGTATTAGGGTTCTTTCTCCCTCAGGTCTCAAAGTGTTCGGTATTGTATTGTAACATTTATCGTTTAAAAAAAGGTGATTTTTTTTTTCAAAGCAAAGTGTACTGAAGACTGAAAAACAGTGTTCACCAAAGAAACACCTAAAAAAACAACTAACAATAGACACGCAACTGAAAGCTGCTCTCTTTTGTCAAATCCACCGCAGGCTTCTCCCCTCCAATTCTGCTCAAACTTTATCCCTTCAGTGATTTAGGCGGCTGTAATAACATCTTTCTCTATGTCTAAAAATAGGCCACGGGTGTGTAAATTTATGAGCTGAAATGCAGAACTGGCACAGGGTGTCTAAATTAGAGCATTAAATCCTTTCGTCTACTCCAGCACGGGGATCTAGCTGAAGCGCCTATGTCCGCACGCTTTGTAGAAAGACGCAGTTTTAATCCAACATCATCTTTGTTCTTTTCATCGGTGGAGAAACGAGAAGCTGTGACCATTATTCTCCAATGTGCCAAATCACTTCTCAAGAGATTAAGCCTGGGCAAAACTCGTCCCAACTCCAGCCTCAGGTTCCCTCTTTGGATAAAGAGAACAGAGGAGAACATCGGGGCTTTTGACCTTTCCATGTTAACCCCACCTCAACCTGGAGGTTCAGCATCTTTCCACTGGCAGCCCTGGGCTTTGCAGTGACTCTGCTCCCTGCCCTAAGGACTGTGTCTTTGCCTGCACTCTTGGCTACACCACTGCAAACCTGGAGTTCTATGAGCTTTGAGGCCTGATACTTTAGGTAAAGAAATAGCACTGCCCAATTTCCTGAAGTTTTCTGATTGCTTTAAAAGATACTCAAAAAGAAGAAGGAGGAGGAAGAGGAGGAGGAAGAGGAGGAGGCGGCAGCGGCTAGGGGCTTGAGAGATGGCTCAGCAGTAAAGAACATTTATTATTCCTCCAGAGGACCCAAGTTCAATTCCCAGCACTCACACTAGACAGCTCACATCACAACCGCCAATGGCTCTGGCATCAGGATCCCTGATGTCCTCTCTTCCTTCTTCTAGCCTCTGTGGTCACCCTCACACATGTGGCACGTACTCACAGATACACACACTAAAAATAAATCTTTTTGTTTTTTTTTTTATTAAGGCCAAAGGTGAGCATTGAACTCAACATTTGAATGTGATTCAAATGAGAATCTGAACACAGGATGTCAGAGGGCGCTGTAGCTGCCGTACCCCCCCCCCCACCGCCCCACCCGTGCAGCCTGTTCAACCTGGACTTGGTTCTAAGCAAGATGACAGGCGAGGAAGGAAGAACACGGGAGAATCTGCTGGGGGTGAAGGGGTGGCTGGCTCATATGACTGATGTGATTTGTGGCAGTCAATGACAGGAATACAGAATCATGTGACCTCTGGTGTCTTCTCCAAAATACCAGTTTGTCAACAGATTTGCCATCAGCTGTATTTAAGGTTATCTTCATACTAGACAACTCTGTTTAACGCACAGTATCTACTAAACCAAAGAAAGAAAGGAAGGATGAAAGGAAGGAAGAGAGAAAGAAAGAAGTGGACATTTGCCATATTAACATAAGTCAAATACACAGGCTTAGCATGAGCAACAAGACGCATCAAGCCTACACATAAGATAATGTCTTATTTCTCTGGATGGATATATACTATAGATAACTCCTATGGTATCTAAGAGCTACTGTGTGTGTGTGTGTGTGAGAGAGAGAGAGAGAGAGAGAGAGAGAGAGGAGTGCAAAGCCACATGGAAATGCTTCACCATCATGAAAGGAAGGAAGCAAAGTTTGAAAACTTACAAATGGGAACCAAGAGTTGATCGATCGATCGGAGTTCAGAAGTCGGCACGGTAATGACGATTGCAGCTTCAAAATTAAGCTTGTTTATATGGTTAAAAATAAAGTGCCACCGTGTTATCTTCAAACGAGAAAACGTCATTATTTAATAAACGCTGATCTTAATATTTTATACCGAGTTGACCTTCAGCGGCACAAAGAATAGCAACGATCTACACTGCTAAGGTTTATACCAAAAAAACCAAAACCAAAAACAAAAACCCAAAATTTGGCTGCGGGTAAAAGTTGCTGTCCTCTGTACCAAAAGATGCCTGTTTCCTACCACTCTAACTCAGAACATTTGCAGTCAAGTGTAGCTGGAAAGGTTGATAAAACGTTTGGGGAGCCAACCATTTCTTGTGAAATCAATTACCAAACACATTATCCACTGTTGGCGCATTTGCTTCTAAAGCGCTCCCAAACACCACGTTCCCAGCAGCAAGGACTACCGCTGTAAAATGTTAAAAGATACTCGAGTCAGGGGACAGGCCAACAAGAGAAATGGGTGCGGTAAAGAATACAAAGAAAGGGTTGGAATAGATCCTACGTATGGACTGACTGACCCTTCGATTGTCTTCCTCATTCTCTATTCACACATCAAAGCATCCAAACAATTTAATTTGTGGTCCTTAGTGTTGTGCCTTCAACTCTACATCTAAGTTTATCGTGAGGGTGTTAAAAAATATATACAAAACAAAACCAACAACCTGCTTGGCTTGGCTTGCCTAGCCATGAATCACAGCCAGGAGTTCATCTTGCTGTGTATCAGCAACTATGTTCTCAGTACAGCTATGTGACCTGAAGTGGCAGCTGCGTGCAGAACCACCAAAATAGCAGGGACAAGAGCTTTCTGCTGGCTCCTCGGCTCCAATCTCGCGTTCCCAGCCCTTTCCTCCCACTGAGCACCAGCCGACTGCAGAGCCCAGAAAGACCCAGCCCCACGCTTTGAGAATAAAGGCCGTAGGCCCACCACACCTTCCCTGTCCTCTCGGGGAGCCCGGGGTGCGAACACAGCAAGGAGGGCTCCGGGGACACTGTGAGGACGCACAGCGTGATAGGGGACGCAGGCCGCCCGTTGCAGAGCAAGCCCCGGCCCAGCGGGGATGCGCACACACCCCGGGACAATCTGGCCACCTCACGGGCACCCGCACCCGGGGTTCTAGGCTCATCCTGGAAAGGGCACGACTGGATCTGGTCGCCCCGGGGTTCCAAGCACCCAGACCCTGCGGATGCACGCCTCACCTGTGCGGGCCGATCCGTACCCCGGCCTCCCCAATGCCCGCGCCCCTCCCACGCCGTGCGCCCCGGTTCCTGGGGACCTCACGGGGACACCCAGGCCGGTCCTGGCAGGCACTCACTTTCTGGATCCGCTTCAGCGCCATGGGGCAGGCGGCGGGGGCTGCGGCGGGTCCGCGTGTCCCGGGCTGCCGCCTCGCAGGGCTGCTCCGTGTGCGCCCGGGCGCGGTGCGCGAGTGTGCGGGCGGCGGCGCCGGGCTCTTTTGTTTCCGCCTTCGCTTGCTGGGAAGGAGCCTGCGCCCTCCCCGCCGCGCCCCGCCCGCCTGGCACACTGGGAAGTGTAGTCCCAGGCTCGGCCTCTGCCGCCTGCACGGACGTCGTCCGGTCACCCGTGGGTGACAGCTGCGACCAGGCTGCTGCCGCTCCCTGCAGCCGCTCTGCAGAGCAAGGTCCCGAATCTGCAAAAACCGGGACAGCAGGTGAGCTGTCGCTCCTAGGAGCTGCTGCAAACCACGGATCGCTCCTTCTTGCACAGACCCTGCGGCGGATCTTAACTTCCTTTGCAGATAATTCTGTCTGTTCCCTGCTCGCCCCTGGGGGCGTGAGGAATCTTCGTCAATTGCACTCCACCTTATTTTTTTGAGACAGGATTTCCCTTTATGTCCTTTTGTCTCCACCTCCCAGAAACGAGATTGAAGACAGCGTTCCACACACCCAACCGTTACGAGGTCTCTGGCATCTGAACTCAGGTCCTCAGGCTTTGCAGTAAGCAGTTTACCCACTGAGGTGTCCTCCAGTCCCTTCTCAGTTCTTGTGATCTCAGATCTTGCTTGTCCTTTCAACCATGACTTCTTGGCTTGGCACCTGCAGGTCAGTCTCGGATTTCTTACGGCTTTGGTCAGTCTTAGGTTTCTGATGACTAAAGTCAATCCATTCCTTATCTAAAATGGTTTTGAATCCCATATTGCTTCTCAAAACACTCAACACTCACTGTCGTGGCTTCCGCAGTGTCACTGCAGCTGGATCAGTCACATCTGGGGAGTTCTCTTCTCTGGCTTTGCAGTGGTCCACAGAAGACCAGCCCCACGCCCTCTGCAGAAACTAGAGATGGGCTGCAGCCCAGAAAGCTTCGAGGGACTGTGCTTTGCAGAGGTCCTCTCAAGCAGTCCTGCTCTGTCTGCACATTGGTGTACTTTCCTGGTCCCCGGTCCCATCAGCTTCTCTTTCTCTCTTGTGGCGTGGGCCCTTTGCAGCCTTGCCTCTACTTGGCTGTGCTCTGTTTTCTTTACTCAGAACCAAACCACCACCACCACTACTGTGTGTGTGTGTGTGTGTGTGTGTGTGTGTGTGTGTGTGTTTGTGAAATTATTTCCCAGGAGCTGTATTCCTTGTTTTTTTTGAGACAGAGTCTCTCACAGGGACCTGGAGCCCACCTATTGAGCTAGCCTGGCCCGGTATCTGCTGTCTTTATCTGCTCAGCACTGATTTTACACACAAGCCCCACCATGCCTACATTTATGCTTGCTGGTCAACACTTTATAGACAGTGTCTTCCCACTTATTATTATTATTATTATTACTTTATCTCACCCCCAAAGAAGAGTGGCATTAATGCAATTCATCTTTTTAGCTAGGGACCAAGCCATAGATCGACCCTTCTTGTGTCAGATCATGGAACTCAGGGTCTCATGCACACTAGAATAAGTAAGTACGCGGTGAACCGTTTTCCATTGATCATACCCCCAAGCCCAGCTCAGGAGTGTTAGAAAACACTACTGATCAAAGAGACTTCTGGAAAATACTAGCTAAGTCCTGCCTTCTACAAAGAGTTGTACAGAGACTAGCTGTTCGCCTGAGCACCATCCTGTTCTCTGGAACTGGAATACCAGCTTTATGTTCTTCCAGATGGTGACCTTGTTAAGGGAGTCAGAGATGTGCAGTCTGGTCTCGGGCTCCTGCTGCTTTTGGTGCTGTGTTCCCATGCCGATGGCTTTTGGATGTCATGTTGGAAGTGAGGCCATGGTTACCTGTTACCATCATTGGAAAGCATCACTTCCCAGTAACTCCTTGCCAGACAATTCAGACAGTTCTTCTTCCTGCAAGATGATTCGGAGGTTGGTACTAACCCACCCCAAAAGCACACTCTCTGGCATCCCTGTGGGCTGGAACCTTTCATTTGAAAGTCACTGAGGGCTCAAGGCATGGACATCAAGTGTTCTCTCTTCCAGACGGTCCTACGGGCTGCTCCAAGAGTCACTGATTAAATAAATCATCTTCCTACTCAAAGATGTAGACACCCACAAGCCTTAGCTTTGTCCAAAATGTCCATCACAATTCATCCCCGACTCTAGCTTACCTGCTGTCATCGATGAATGCTTTGGCTTTGTGCATCTCTCATGGTGTAGAAGGGCTTCTTGTCATTTGCCCAAGGAACTCTTACATATCCTTCTAAACATAACTCAGCAAAGTACACCCAAGGAGAGTTTCCTCTATCTACTCACCAAGGTGAGGAGAAGAGACACAAAGGGAGGGGAAAGGAAGAGAAGAAAGGAGAGGGAAGGGGAAGGGATAGTAGTCAAGGTTCCCTAAAGTTTAAATCTGGTAGAGTTGATATATATATTAAAAGGGGATTCGATGGGCATGATGCCACATGCCTTTAATCCCAGCACTCGGGAGGCAGAGGCAGGTGGATTTCTGAGTTTGAGGCCAGCCTGGTCCGCAGAGTGAGTTCCAGGATAGTCAGGATTACACAGAGAAACCCTGTCTTGAAAAAAAAAAGTGTCTGTACGTGTGGGGGGTTGTTAATTTGTCAGATTTGTGTATAGGATATGGCCCATGAAGTCCATTGATGGCTGTCCCACCCTGGAGAGTCCGAGAATCTGGCGGTTGCTCAGTCCACGAATCTGGATGTCTCTGCAGTACCAATCTGGTGCTGGGGGGCCTGGAGGATTCCTGGAGAGCCTCTAATCATCGGTATGTCTTGGAAGCCCAGAAGGAATTGGTTCTAATCTTGGTGAAGGAACAATATAGAGTGGTCGTCAGCAGGAATGAGGGCGGGGGGGTGGGGGGGAACATTACCTTTTTGTTGCCTTTTATCTGAGCTGCCACCAGAAGGTGGAGCCTGCATTTAGGGTGGGTTTTCCTGTTTTGAATAATCTGGCTAAGAAAATCGCTCACTTGAGCGCTGTGCATCTTGCATTTAATTGGTTGTCCAGTCAAGTTGACAGCCAAAATTAACCGGCACAGAAGAAAGGGGAGGGGGAGGGAAGAAGAGGAGGGAAGAGAAGAGCTGAACCCACAGGGAGGTGATTCACACCTGACATACTTTCTGTCCATCTGTGGATGCAGGGACAGGATGTGTGACATCCTTCCACAGAAATCAGGACAGGTCATAGACTGGAAAGCTAATGCTTAATAAACCAGGAACAAACGAAGAGAAGACGCATCACCGTGCTTGGCCGGGTCCTGCTGAGAATACGAGTGGTGTACCTTAAGCTGGTAAGTTTTAAACCACAGTGTGCATATCTGAATGTGTAGTAGAATAACCAGAGAGCCTTTGGAAAGGGCCAACATCCCAGGCCTCCCAGGAGACTCCCTGAAGCCTGAGCCAGGCTGTTTTTAAGCAGAAGTTCCTTCAAACCAGCACCCCTTGGGCTTCAGCATGTTTTGTACGTGGAGCACAGTTTCTTACATCCTTGCTCTGGGATGCGGTGTTTCTAACAAACTCCCTGTGCTGCTGGGTCTGGACCACATGCTGACGCTCGCTGCTCTGGATCTTTACAGTGCCAAGCATGGTCTGTGGACAAGCAGCCTCTGCTCTGTAGTGGTAGTATGCTTATCCGTGCTAAACTCCCCAAGCCGGTGAGCTTGTACTTCACTACCGCCCCAATATTGTGGATTCTCGAGTAAAAGAAACATACAGCCGGGTGTGGTGGCGCACGCCTTTAATTCCAGCACTCAGGAGGCAGAGGCAGGGGGATTTCTGAGTTCGACGAGGCCAGCCTGGTCTACAAAGTGAGTTCCAGGACAGCCAGAGCTATATAGAGAAACCCTGTTTCAAAAAACCAAAAAAAAAAAAAAAAGAAAGAAAGAAAGAAAGAAACACACACACACACACACACAAACACACACACACACACACACGGTCTTATTTTTAATATGGTCTAAGCAGCTCAACGGTTGGGCCACTCCCAAACTTCCACGTTGCCAAGCCTTCCCTCCAATACTCCTGAATTGTTACTTACAAACATCCATATTCCATCTTTCAGGAAGGAACCCCTTGGGACTGCTCTTCCCTGGCTCGTCCACGATTGTCACTCTGTCTTCTGCAACTCTCCTGTCTGATCTTCCTGCTTCCCTGGCATGGCAGTACTAAATCTTTCTTCTTCTCTGGGTTCCCTTGCCCAGAAAATCTAAAGTCCCGCCTCTGTCTCCCCTGGCCAGCCATTGGTTGGCAGCAACTTTATCTATCAATTAGAGCCAACTGGGAGCAGGGACTCACAGTGTCTTACATGCAGATGCGCAAATTCCTGTATAGTTTAGGAATCTAATCAGCATAACATAAGCAATAAACCCAACCCACAACACTGCATCACTTGAGGACTTGCTCGGGAGGAACAAGTGTCTTGAACATTACTGCAGCCATGCATCTGACCTTGCAGTTGAGTAAGATCCCAGTTACCTTTCTCACTGATATAGCAGTGGCAGCTTAAGGGAGGGAAAGTTTATTTTTGCTCATACTTTGAGTGAAGTTATTTTGGATAGATGTTGTGGAGGCAGGAAAGGGCAACTAGCTTAATTGACTCCACAGTCAAAAAGCAAGAGAGCTTGGCTTCTTCCTTGTTGTTCGGTCCAAGTCCCCAGCCCGCAACATGCACCGCCACACTCAGAATGGATCTTCCCTCCTTGGCTGAAGCTTCCAAGAAGCAGCCTCATAGCTATACCTCAGTGGCGTGCTTCCGTGATGATTCCATACGCAGTTGACAATGATTCGGGGGATGGCTCAGTGGGTAACGTCTTTGCCGTGCAAGCATGAAGCCTTGGGTGCAAGTCACAGCTCCAAATAAACCAGGCATGGTCCTGCGTGATTTGGGGGATGGCTCAGTGGGGTTTAGTGTACTGGCTAGAGTCCGAGCGATGGGAAGTGGAAACAGAAATATCAGGAGTTCAAGGTCACTTCATCCTTGATACATAGTGAGCTCAAACTTATAAGAGACTGTCTCCAAGACAACAACAAAACCCAACAACAACAGCAAAGACTTTAACATCCAAGGACCTCTTACTACTTGAGCCATGGCCTATGAAGGGTCATCATGTGAGAATTTGTCAGAAATGTAGGCTCTTAGGACCTAGATCTGACCTTCCAAGTCGCGCTAAGCACAAAGGGTCTGGAGTTTAAATGTCCGGCACTCCCCTCCCCCCTCCAGCATATGTGCTCGTGGGCACACTCATGTGTACATGTGCACACACACACACACACACACACACAGAGACAGAGAGAGAGAGACAGAGAGACAGAGAGAGAGACTGGTTTAATGAACTATCCTTTTTTTGAAGGTATTGAGTATTGGCAAGGTAGAAGAGACTGTCTACACACACACACACACACACACACACACACACACACACATCGATGATGGGGCTTTGATATGGTGGAGTTCTTCTAAATGCTAAACACAGAGTTACAAAAGAGTAGTGAAGATGGCCAACCACACAAAAACTTACCCGTGAGTATTCAGTCTGACATTTTTCATAATAAAAATGTATAAACAAACAAAAAATGCATCCACTGCCTTATAAAAACAAGATATGTGGCCCACTGCAGTGGTGAATATCATTCTGCAATAACATGGAATGCATGTCCCAATGTACCGTCGAGGAGTCCAGTTGCAGAAAAATTTACACGCTGTGTGATCCTGTTTATGTAAAGTGTCCAAATGGGTTGCAAAGTAGATTAGAGGTTGTCAAGGTTCTCGGGGGAGGGCTGGACCTGCTTAGAAGGGATTGGGTATGGGACTTGTCTGGAGATAATGAAATCATTCTAAAATTAGAATATGGCTATTGTTACAGAACTCTAAATATGCTTAAAATCATGGAATCGCACGCGTGAGCTTCAGGATGCGTAATTATATCCTAACAGAACTGATACAAGGAAGGATGTTCTAGGCACCATGCTCAGACTTGAATCTTTATATGTCATTACCATCATTCTGTTCCTAGATTCTTCCCAGGGCCAGCCCTACCTCAAAAAAAAAAAAAAAAAATGTGGTTTTGTATTTTTTCATCTAAGCAAGAAAAGAATTAAGAGCCCACAATCCCCTACCTCAACCAGCATCTGTAAAGCAAGAAGATCCCAGACTGGGAACTGTGTGGTCACATTTGAGAAACCCTATCTGAAGCTGAGAGTATGAGGGAGGGGGGAGGGGCACCTGCCCTTGCAAGGCTGGAAGCACAGGGAGCCCCGAAGCAGCTCAGCTATGAGGGTCCAACGGCCTCAGTTCCCTGGGGCCTGACTCCAGCAGCCCCAGAACAGATTTATGTGGGTGGTTTTTCTGTGTGTGTGTGTGTGTGTGTGTGTGTGTGTGTGTGTACATGTGTGTACATGTGTGTATGGAGGCCAAAGGTTAAACTTGAGTGTCCTCTCTGGCTCTCCTGTAACTTATTGTTTGAAACAGGGTTTCCTACTTTTGACTTGAACTGGTCCATTTGGCTAGGCTAGACAGCCAACGTGCTCCTCCAAGGAACAGCCTATCTCTGCCTTGTTAATGCTGGGGTCTCCATCTCACACTCAGGTTCTAACGATGGTTAGATTGAACCCCATCCCTGGATGCA
This sequence comes from Mus minutoides, assembly GCA_902729485.2. Lineage (NCBI taxonomy): Eukaryota > Metazoa > Chordata > Mammalia > Rodentia > Muridae > Mus > Mus minutoides. The sequence goes on from LR751853.1 coordinate 92,312, forward strand.
GGATCTTGATGGAGAAACGTCATAGTTCAGAAATTGAATAGAGGAGGCTAAAGCATGGAGAGAAATCTCCGAAGAGGATTTCTGACCCTGCGGAAGAGATGACCAAAGAGAACCCTGAAACCAGGCGGGGGGTGCCCACCACGATACACACCTACTTGATAGAGCCAGTGGCATGGTGGGCAATTTTTAAGGACCTTGGAGGAAATGGTGCTGTGACTGAATTAGATATCCAAGAGACTGTAGTCAACAGGAGGATGTCAGCCTGGAATGGAGGCTGTCCAGCCAGGGAGGGTTAGGGGAGGCCAGCAGAGGGAGGCTGAGCTGTCGGGACTTCCACAGCTCTCTGAAACAGAAGTCAACTGCTTTCTGATAGTGGATTTTGCATCTCTTTCATCTGGTCTCTCTGGAAAAGTGACTCTTTCTTTGCAAATGCCTGAACCGCTTTGTGTGTTCTCTGTGCTACCCAGCCTTTATCCTTCCCTGTAGCAAGTTACCCAAAGTTGTCTCTCCCCCCACTCCCGACCCTGCCCCATGGGCTGTCGGGAGCTCTCAATTATCCTGGGACACTCTTAGCTCCCAGGCCACCCAGGCTGTTGTCCTATACAACAGAGCCTTTTCCTGCATGTGGTTTAGACGTCCCAGAGCAGCAAAACCAGAATCCCCAGGAGTCCCGGCTTTAGCAGGAGGGCTGGAAATGGCTGGCAACAGGTGTTTGGCTCACACACATTACAAGCATCACTCATCATTCGTACGCTCCCAACAGCTGTCTGGGGTGTTGGCTCTTGAAATCCCACACTATCAGCTGCAGGCCAGTAGACTTTGGGGTTACATCTTTGGGTAGGGACCCTCTAGTGTCTTTTTATAGGTCCAGTGTTGACTGAGGCCCTGTTTGAAATTGGTACTGAACAGCAGAGACTGTCAGAAGAGATGGAACAAATTGGAACCTTCTCAGGAGCAATGAGCTTCCTCCTGGAGTCCTTCTGCTTTACAGAATTCCTTACAGCCTCCCAATTCTTCTTACCCTGGTGTCATCCTTTAAAGTATTTAATTCATTTGTTTATATGGTGTGCTCAAGTGTATGTGCATTTGTGTGCGCATGGCATGGTCCTATGACTCAGAGGATAAGCTTTGGCAGTGGGTTCCCTCCCTCTATCATGTGGCTTTTGGGGACTGAATTCAGGTCTTCAGGCGTAGCAGGAGACACGTTTTTTTGTTTGTTTTTGTTTTCTTTTTAAGACTTACTTCATTATTTTATTTATGTATGTGAATATACTGTCACTGTCCCACTATAAGCTGCAATAAACATGTTTATGGACAGTTCTTTCCCTAATGTTCTTTTTTTTTTTTTTTTTTTTGGTTTTTTGAGACAGGGTTTCTCTGTCTAGCCCTGGCTGTCCTGGAACTCACTTTGTAGACCAGGCTGGCCTCGAACTCAGAAATCCGCCTGCCTCTGCCTCCCGAGTGCTGGGATTAAAGGCGAGCGCCACCACGCCCAGCTTCTTTCCCTAATGTTAAACAACAACAATAACAACAACAAAAACAAACACTCCAAATAAACAGTATTGAGCACTGACTAGCCAGCAAACGCATACTCAAATATTTTTGTTGTCTTTTCTTTCTTTTTTGTTTTTATATATTTATGTTTTTCTAATTGATAAAGTCTGGAGGAACAATCTATCTGTGCTCTTAACTGTAATTCCTTATAAGAAAGTTGTCATGAGCCCGGTGTGGTGGTGCATGCCTGTGAGCCGAACATGACAAAGTCAAAAGCAAGAGAACCAGGCGTTTTTTAATCCTAGCACTTGAGCGGATTTCTGAGTTTGAGGCCAGCCTGGTCTACAGAGTGAGTTCCAGGACAGCCAGGACCACACAGAGAAACCCTGTCTTGAAGAGAGAGAGAGAGAGAGAGAGAGAGAGAGAGAGAGAGAGAGAGAGAGAACCCAGTTCAAGGCCACTCTCCCACTGCATATTGAGGGAAGCCTCGGCTAGATGAGTCCCATCTCAAAAATGAACAAAGACAGGAAAGGATGGGAAGGAGAAGGGAGAGAGAAAAGAGGATCCAATCTAAGCAGCCCTTCTCAAACTGGGCCAGGATCTCACCCATGTTAGGCACAGTGTCCAGTGGATAGGCTCCGGGCTGTCCTCTCTGAAGCAGGGAGATTGGGGACTGGGTGGTAAGGGTGGAGAAAGCTTGAGGTCCAGCTCTCTTGCTCTCTACTGTCATGGAACGGATGGGTTGGAGGCTCTGAGTGATAGCACCCCCTTGTCTGATAGTTAGAGGCGGTAACAGTTCACCGAGCAGTGAGGAAAGTGTAACACTTTTTCAAAAGACATTGTTACAAAGCTTGGATTTGTAGTGGGGCTGGTTAGAGAGGTTGGCTTCTGGGCTCTGCCTGTGATGTCTTGCTTCACAAGCATGAAGCCCTGATTTTAACCCAGCAAAAGTCACATAAAAAGGCTGGGTGTGGTGGGTGGTGCATGCTTGTAATCTCAGCGCTGGGGAGCAGATCTCTGGGGCTTGCTGGCCAGTTAGCCTAACCTACTTAGAGTTCTAGGCCAGCAAGAGAATCTGTCAACATGAACACAGACACACACACACACACACACACACACACACACACACACACAGTCTTATCTTTCAAACCTCCACTTGGCTAGCACAATCTCCCCTCCGATATCCCTGCATTATTACTTACTAAAACCTGTATTCCATCTTGGCTGCCCCTAATGCAGGTCTGCAGCCCTCCTGGGCCACGATCCCCGAATCTTACATGTCGGCTATCTGTCCTGAACTTCTCAGGCCTGATATTTCTGCTTTCTCAGCAGGGCAGTTCTAAATCCTCCTCCTTCTCCTGGTCCCCTTGCCTGTGAATCTTAAAGTCCCGCCTCTGTCTCCTTGCCCAGCCATTAGCAACTTTATTTACCTATCAGAACTAACTGGGGACAGGGACCCTCAGCATCTTACATGGGAGATTCTCATACAATTTTGGGAACCCAATTAACATAATACAAGCTTTAAGCCAAATCCACGACAGCGTTGATTCCACAAATTATTTCACTGCATTGCTCATTCTCAGAGTCATATGGGACAATATATTGCAATTTACAGAGAGACGGATATTAGTAATCTCAACCCCCACTATAAGCTGCAATAGATGTGTTATTTTTTTGTGAGAGTTGTTGAACAAGTCTACACCACACAACCCACTAACAAACAAACCCACTTCCAAGAGCCCTGAGACATAGCCGGCTGTGTTTGCGGCGAAGCTGAGCAGGATCTAATTATAGGTGATAGACACAGAACTGACTTTGTCATCAATTAAGAGAGAGAAAGACTCTAGGAACTTTCTACCTACCAGGACCTTCACAAAAAGGCAGGGTGTGTGTGTGCTTCTCTGTGCCAAAGGGACACAGGTAGTTAGACTTAGCCAGAGAAAATATACTCCAAAATATATTATACCTTGGTGTCATCCTTTAAAGTATTTGTTTGTTTTTTGTTTTGTTTTTCGAGACAGGGTTTCTCTGTCTAGCCCTGGCTGTCCTGGAACTCACTTTGTAGACCAGGCTGGCCTCGAACTCAGAAATCCGCCTGCCTCTGCCTCCCGAGTGCTGGGATTAAAGGCGTGCGCCACCACGCCCGGCTTCTTTTGTTTGTTTGTTTGTTTTTTGTTTTCCTTTAAAGTATTTAATTCATTTGTTTATATGGTGTGCTCCAGTGTATGTGCATTTGTGTGCTCATGACACGGTTCTATGACTCATGAGTGGATCTCAGAGGATAAGCTTTGGGAATGGGTTCCCTCCCTCTATCATGTGGCTTCTTGGGACTGATTTCAGGTCTTCAGGCATGGCGGGAGACACTTTTTTTTTTTTAAGATTTATTTTATTATTTTATTTTATTTATTTATTTTTTATTTTATTTTATTGGTTTTTCGAGACAGTGTTTCTCTGTATAGCCCTTGGCTGTCCTGGAACTCACTTTGTAGACCAGGCTGGCCTTGAACTCAGAAATCCCCCTTCCTCTGCCTCCCAAGTGCTGGCATTAAAGGCGTGCGCCACCACGCCTGGCTATTTTATTTTATTTTATTTTATTTTATTTTATTTTATTTTATTTATGTATGTGAGTACACTGCCACTGTCTTCAGACACACCAGAAGAGGTCATCGGATCCCATGACAGATGGTTGTGAGCCACTGTATTGTTGCTGGGAATTGAACTCAGGACCTTTGGAAGAGCAGTCAGTGCTCTTAATTGCTGAGCCACCTCTCCAGCCCCAGGAGACGCTTTTACCTGTTGTGCTCCTCCCCCTCATCATCTTGCTGCCCCCTCCTCTCCCAGTAGCTTACTATGTTTCTGCTGTCTGGATCTTTACTCCCAAATACTCTTGCTCTTCCCTTCTTCCTCCCTGAACATCCTCAACAACCAGCCTTGCAGTCACCCTCTCAACCCTCAAAACAACAGATGCATCATCTCTCAGCAGTTCCCGAGCCCCTGAATTCTGTGGTTTTGTATCTAGGTAGGTGTAACAAGGGGGTTTGGGGGGCAGGAGTCTAAATCCCTGAGTTTAGGGTCTTAACTCAGCTACAACCATAATCACACGCTGTGAAATGTGACTGCAGATGAGTCAAGGTGGGCAAGTAGATGCCAACTGGGGAGGGCTCACTGCAGAGAGCTGAATAACAGACAATATTTAAAAAAAATATATGGCTGGGCCTGGAGAGATGGCTCAGTGGTTAAGAACACTGACTGCTCTTCCAGAGGTCCTGATTCAATTCCCAGCAACCATATGGTAGCTTACAACCATCTATCATGGGATCCGATGCCCTCTTCTGGTGTGTCTGAAGACAGTGCAGGTGTACTCATATACATAAAATAAATAAATAAGTCTTTTAAAAAAAATATGGCAGACACACCAATCTTTCAAAATATGTCAGAAATTAAAAAACAGTCCACAGTGTCCCCTGTGTCTCTCTGTGGGTTTTACATCTTTATGTGAATATAATTTCTCAACGTAAAATCCATCCAAAAGTAAAAGTGTGTTTATACTTAGTGATTTTTAACCTTCCAAGTTTTATTTTAAAAACGTATTCACTGTTTTTATTCGTGTGTTGGTTGGTGGTAGGGTTTTTTGTTTGTTTCTCTAGCATTTATATTTATAGAGGTGTAAACCTGGAATGGAATGCTTTCACCGACCTAATCTTAGTAATACACATCGAAGCTTCTGCTGCTGCTTTTTTTTTTAATTAAAAAAAAAATGTATTAGAAGAACCTAAGGGAACTGCATTAAGAAACTGAGACAATTGATTTTTAACCCTTTCCAAGGCTTGCTAGATGTTTTCCATTTTCTATTTTTTTAATTTCATTTGAGTCATTATTAAAATTGTGTCCTGATAAGACATAAAAGCATAAAATTGCATAGAGAAATTGTGTCTATTATAGAAGTTTGGAAATCTAACAATAAATAATTCTCAGAATTTCTGTTTTAAACATTCTTTTTTTAGGTTTAGAAATGTTTAAAGTCTTGAGAATAATAGGTTTACATGAAGTTTTTTTGTGATTTATTAAGGGAAAGCACCTTTTGAATTAGAGTTCTATGGTGTATGGTAGAAAATAGAATACTATATTAATATATAAAGTTAAGAGTGCTATGTATGGGGCTGGTGAGATGGCTCAGTGGGTTAGAGCATCCGACTGCTCTTCCAAAGGTGATGAGTTCAAATCCCAGCAACCACACGGTGGCTTACAACCACTTGTAACAAGATCTGACGCCCTCCCCTGGTGCGTCTGAAGTCAGCTACAGTGTACTTATGAAGAATAATAAGAAATGAATCCTTGGACCGGAGAGACCAACCAAGCAAGCGAGGCTGTCCGGAGCGAGCGGAGCTGAACAGGGACGGCCGGAGCAAGCGGGGATGGCTGGAGCTAACGGGGCCAGAGTGAGTGGCCGAACGGTGATGGCCAGAACGAGCGGGGCCAACCGGAGCAAGCAGAGCTGATCGGAGCGAGCAGAGCTGACCGGAGCAAGCGGAGCCGATAGGAGCGAGCGGAGCCGGCTGGAAACAAGCAGGGGCCGTACAGGGGCGGCCGGGAACGAGTGGGGCTGGTCGGAACAAGCGGAGCCGGCGGGAGCGAGCGAGCAGGGTAGAGCAGAGCGAGCGGGGGTTGACCGGAACAAGGGGAAAAAAAGAGAGTGCTATGTATGTTTATACTTAGTGATTTTTAACCTTCCAAGTTTTCATCAACTTATATTTCATGTTTCTGACTATGTATGGGAGCTCAGTTAGGTTATGAACACACATTTTACAAATTCTGGTAACATACACTAGAATCCAGAACTCAGGAAGCTACGGCAGGAGAGTCAAAACCTCAAGTATAGCCTGGGACACACTAAGACCTAGTCTCAAAAATGAAAATAAAACATAAAAAACAAAAGAACCCAGAGAGGAGGAAGCTTCTAATTAGCACATTTTCCTGCTCATCCTCAACCAGCTTTGTGCTGGATCTTACCCCGGATGCTTTCCAGTTGTGTGGATGGCAAGACACAATGGTTTTGACAGTTGAGGTCAGGATGCTGTGAGCTGAGTCTCTGGGCAGGCTAAGCCTCCACCTCCTGGCATGTATTAATAATGTCTTTAAGAACAGATCCAAACTGAACAGGAAAAGATGTGAGACCTATCTGTTTATCTATCTTTCTATCATCTATCTATCTATCATTTATCTATGTATGTGTCTATCATCTATGTATCTATAATCTTTGTATCTACATATCTATGTATCTATCATATGTATGTATCTATCATGTATGTATGTATGTATGTATCTGTCTGTCTGTCTATCTATCTATCTATCTATCTATCTCTCCCTCTATCGCAGTGCTGGGATCAAACTCCACCCTCATATAGCCTAAGCAAGCATTCTCATCAGTAAGTCACGCCTCAGCTCTTCTTCTTTGAGTGCTGCAGTATCTAGTTAATCTGCTCTTAACTCCTGCTCTGGATTCTCAGATGAAAGACACACACACACACACACACACACACACATTATTTTTAATATGCCTTAAGCATCTCGGTGGGTGGGCCACTCCGAAGCTTCCATGTTGCTAACTCCTTTCCTTCAATATTCTTAAATTATTACTTGCTAAAATCTATATTTCATCTTTTCTACCCCAGGCCCAATCAGGGGAGAGGTCCCTGGGGCAGCTCTTCCCGGGCTCTTACATGGCTTCTCCAGCTCTCAAGCCCGATCTTCCTGCTTCTCCAGCATGATGATTCTAAAAAGTTCTCCTCATGGTTCCCTTGCCAGAGAAATCTACAGTCCCACCTCTGTCTCCCTGCTCAGCCATTGGCCAAGGCAACTTTTATTCACCAACCAAAGTCAACTGGGGGGAGGGGCCCTCATACAAATAGCATTAGAACCAATCCACAACATTTGAGACATCTGGAATCCTCTATGATTGGTTCTAAACAGAAATCTTCTTTGCAGTTAGGTGAATCCCGCTCTTCTTGTGCTTACCTGTCATCCTCATGACGGACTCCGTTAGTGGAGGTGCCATTCCCAGGCACCTTCAGGTTTAGGGCTGGCTTTGCAGGGGTAACATGCCTGCAGTCAAAGCAACACATGTTTATAGCATGGAGTCTGCGGCTAAAACTTAGTACTGACTTCTCCTGAAACCGTGTGACACATATTATTGTATGTATGTACCTACATACAGGTACGTCCCTCCCAGGGCTGGGGACCATGGACAGAGTGTGGAGAGTTTGCTATCGGTATAAACGGAGCTGCCTCCTTTCTTTGAATGGCTGCTTCTTGCCTATAGCTCTGGGCTGTGATTGGTTTTATCTGGCCTCCATTCATTTACTTTTAGCCCATCTCTTTTCACTTGCAATTATTATAAAAATGCCATGTAATATATTTTTTTTTGGGGGGGGGGGTCCGAGACAGGGTTTCTCTGTATAGCTCTGGCTGTCCTGGAGCTCACTTTGTAGACCAGGCTGGCCTCGAACTCAGAAATCCGCCTGCCTCTGCCTCCCAAGTGCTGGGATTAAAGGCGTGCACCACCATGCCTGGCGCCATGTAATAATTTTAAGCTTACATCCCTTACACACACGTGAATAATTCTGTTTTTGTTTGCTTGCTTTTGTTTGTTTTGAGACTATTTCTTCATGTAGCCCTGGCTGTCCTGGAACTTGCTCTGTAGACCAGGCTGGCCTTGAACTCACAAAGATCTGCCTGCCTCTGTCCATACCCTCCCCACCCACACCCCCAGTGCTGGAATAAAAGGCATGAGTCACCATGGTCCAGTATGAATAAATTCTTAGAACAGATTCTCAGATGTGCAATTTCTAGGCCAAATGGTATACAAGTTTTAGATTTTTTTTTTAGAGGTAGTGTCATGAAATCCTTCATAAAGATTGATGCATTTCCCTTTTGAAATCTCATCTGAAATGTCATTATTTTCTTGTAAAAATGAAAGGTGGATCTGTTAGTACTTTGAACTGCCTCTGCAGGCTCTCCCAAGGCAGCCTTCCTTGAAGGCATATGGCTCTCAGCGCAAATTGATGGAGCCTGTACTATATACAAAGGAAGGTACTGCAAGGGCTGGGTGAGTGGGGGTTGGAGGGGTGGAGGTGGGTGTCCCTTTCCACACAGGACCGTGGACAGAGATGAGAGCCCAATGCAGAGACATCTCAGAGGAAGATGGCTTCTATCCTTGAAAGCCTTGAGAGGTGGAGTGGGGGAAGCTGTTTTTTTTTAAAGATTTATTTATTTTATGTATATGAGTACCCTGTAGCTGCCTTCAGACACACCAGAAGAGGGCGTTGGATCCCATTGCAGATGGTTGTGAGCCACCATGTAGATGCTGCTGGGAATTTAACTCAGGACCTCCAGAAGAACAGTCAGTGAGTGCTCTTAACCGTGGAGCCATCCCTTCAGCCCTGGGAGTGCAATCTGGTTTATTCTTAAACAGAGCTGGGAACCCAGCCGCAGTGGTCAAACTTTTGGTAAACATTTGAGACAGGCACTGCTGCTGTGCTGTGTAGGAAGGGACAGAGCTCTGGTGGAGGAGAAAGGGCGTGGACCTCGTGGTGGAAGGGGCAGGAAGCTTGTGTGTCGAAAGGGGCGGCTTAGAGGAAGGACACTGTTGAAGGGGTTCATCTCCACCTATTTCCTGTCGTTCTCTCTCAGCGAGTTTATCATACCTGGACTGACGCTGTCTCCACATTCTTCGCTCGCTACAAAGCTTCTGTGTGTTCTCCAGGTGGCACACGCCAAGGCTTCTGGGTTCTCGCCAATCCTCTTCATACCCATTCCTTTCACTGCGCCGAATCGCTGGTGCCCACACGGACTAAGGTTACCTTATTCATCCCGTCCCTTTACCCATTTTCCTTCAGGAGAAGACACAGAGGGTGCGGTGCCCCTTGGATGCAGGAGAAGATTTGCTTTGCTGTGATGAAGCGCCCAGATCTTTTTCTATTAAATCATGTCTTCGGAGCTTAAAAGGAAAAAAAAATCTCCTAAAACAGTCAGGAGAGATGCCCCACAAAGGCAGAAGCCTGGAAGCTTCCTGAAGCCATAGATCAAAAGTAGGAAAGTATGTCACAGATCACATGGTCTCAGACTGTAACTGACATGAGACTCCCCAGACAACAGGATAGGCTAACACAGGGAAGACCATCTGGAAGGAAGGGGAGCAAGATTCTTACCCTCGTCCTCAGAATGAGCCTGCTCGCCCTTCAGTCTGGAATTCTTATCAAGGGTTGTATAAGATCAATATAACTTTTCCCCTTTTTTGCAGTCTTTTTTCTTTAAGGATTTATTTATTTATTTTATGTATACGAGTACACTGTAGCTGTCTTCAGACACACCAGAAGAGGGCATCGGATCCCATTACAGATGGTCGTGAGCCATCATGTGGTTGCTGGGAATTGAACTCAGGACCTCTAGAAGAGAAGTCGGTGCTCTTAACCGCTGAGCCATCTCTCCAGCCCTTATTTACATCCTTGAAGGGTCTTCTTTGGTGAGGTCCATGTTGTAAGGAGCTAAGAGAGACCTTGAGCTACAAAACCAACCAGGAAGGGAGAAAAACAACAAGCCACAGGCCACCGGGAGTGAAATGGATCCTCCCACAAACAGTCTTGATGGGAAACCACAGTCTGACCCACATCTTGATTCCAGAGAGATCCTGGAATGATGCCGCGCTGGATTCCTGACTGATGGAAATTATGAGCTAATGATTAAGGATATTTGATGCTGCTCTGTTTCGGGCGATACTGATGTACAACAACAAATAAGTAGCTGGCGTGGTAGCCCGAGCCTGTCCACCCCAGAGCTCAGGGGGTAAAGACAAAAGGGTGCTGTGGACTACTCAGTGAGTTCAAGGGCATCCTGAAACCTGTGTCAGAAAAACAAAAGCTAGGGGTGCCGCTCACTGGCAGGGTGTTTTTTCAGCATGCACAGCGTCCTGGGTTCAACTCCCCACCACCAAACAAGGCTAAGGAACTCCTCTGTTGGCTAACTGTCTGCAGTACAATCAAGAGAACCTGAGCTTAGATCCCTGTACTGCATGTAAAAATATGGGTGTGGTAAAGGGTGGCTGACCCCCTTAGCACTGAGGAGGTAGAGATGGGTTCATCCATGGAGTGTGTTGGCCAATCAGATTAGCCAGCTGGTGAGCTCTGGGTTCGATGCCTCTAAACAACCAAACAAAACTAAGGTAGGTGGACTGGTATGGCTCAATGGTTAAGACCTGGCTCTTCCAGAGAACCCAGATACAACAAACACCCTGTACCCACATGGTGGCTCACAACTATCTGTAATTCCAGTTAGTCCCAAGGGATTGGACACACTGCCCTGGTTTCTTCAGGTACCAGGCACAGACAAGGTTTACAGACGTACATGCAGGCAAACACCCATATACATGTAAATAACAACAACAACAAAACCACCAAAACCAAAAACAAACAAACAAAAACCCATCCACATATTAATAAAAATAACTAGGAAGCAATAAAGGAAGACACTTGGTGTCAACCTTTGATTTCACAGCAATACTTGTGCATCTGCACACATGTACCTTTATATATTCACAAGAACAAACTAAACCTAAAACGAGTTCTCCTTCCAACTCTCTGTTTTCCATCTCCCCTCGCCGCCATCTTCTTTCCTTCGCTGTGTTTGCTCTTAGCTCTCCTCACCAGCTCGCCTCATCTGAAAATGCTTTCTTTCCTCAGGCATTTGTCTTTGTCTAGCACTGAGTGAGAAAAGAAACTCTAAGAAGTTCAAGGTTTGGAGTCAGAGAGAATCAAGTTTGACTCCCAATCCGACTCCGAAGCGGCTGTGTGGAACTGGCTGCGTTACTTACTTAGCTTCTCCGGAGTTCACTTGTTTGATGGGTATAGAAAGGACCACGTGCTGGATCGCTGGATCGAGCTGGGTCAGAGCTCACAGCCTCTTTGGCAATGCGGGGCAACTGCAAATTCCTGCTGGGAGTACCTCAAAGAAAGCTAAACTTTTCACTGTGAAATTTAGCTTCCAGTCTCCACAGCTCCATCTACCGGAAGGTGCCTGCATGTCTTCTTGTTCATGGCTCCTTCGATTTCACAGCCTTATGGATCAAAGAAAAGGCACAAGCTTGAAAGATGTGTTCCACCGTGCCTTGCTTTGCCTTCTAGAACTCAAAGAGTCTTTATCTGCAGTTCATAGGATTTCCTTCTCTTAGTCGCCAGATCTCCACAGTGAACTTTGGGCATTAGCTTATCGTGAGGGTGGAGGCTTGGCTTAGTGAGAATCTGAGTGGAAATGCCAGATGCCACTTAAAAGCCACTAGAATTGACAAATGAATATACAAAGTAGCCAGGTATAAAATCAAACCCGGCCACAGCAGTGGTTTGGCTGGTATTCCTGTGCACTAATGAATTAAATGCAATAAGAATCAAGAATGCAGGGCTGGTGAGATGGCTCAGTGGTTAAGAGCACTGACTGCTCTTCCAAAGGTACCAAGTTCAAATCCCAGCAACCACATGGTGGCTCATAACCACCCATAATAAGATCTGACACCCTTTTCTGGTGTGTCTGAAGACAGCTACAGTGTACCTATTTATAATAATAAATAAATATCAAAAAATTAAAAAAAAGGAATCAAGAATGCAGCCGGGCATGGTGGTGCACGCCTTTAATCCCAGCAATAGGGAAGCAGAGGCAGGTGGATTTCTGAGTTCAAGGCCAGCCTGGTCTACAGAGTGAGTTCCAGGACAGCCAGGGCTATACAGAGAAACCCTGTCTTGAACCGCCCCCCCCCCAAACCAACCAAGAATGCAAATTGCTTACCATAAGAACAAGGAAACTGGGGCTGGTGAGATGGCTCAGTGGTTAAGAGCACCGACTGCTCTTCAGAAGGCCCTGAGTTCAAATCCCAGCAACCACATGGTGGCTCACAGCCATCTGGCGTAATGAGATCTGATGCCCTCTTCTGGTGTGTCTGAAGACAGCTACAGTGTACTTACATACAATAATAAATAAATAAACCTTAAAGATAGTATAGGAACTGGTAAGATTCCTCAGCAGGTAAAGCCACATGCTGCCAAGCCTGACTCCACGATCTACCTACTAAGAAACAAAAAATACTATTTAAAAAAAAAAAAAAAGAACAAGGAAACCAAGTGCCTAGGAATATAAATTTTCCACAGAACTAGGAATAACAGTTATAATCTTTACAGGGATAAAAGCCAGTCACACGGCTCACAACATAATGGATGGTGTTAGAATTCCCTGTCTTGAGAACATGTTACAAAGTCATAGCAATCACAACAGGCTAGTACCACAATAAGACAGACAGACTAGACAGACAGAAGAGAAGACTAGGACATGGTCTCCTCCACACTCAACTGGGGGCTTTTAATTTTTTCTTTTTTTGAGACAGGCTCTCATGTGGCTCAGGATGACCTTAAACTCACTCTGTAGCTGAGGCTAGCCTTGAACACCTTATCCTCCTGCCACCAACGAGGGTTGTGTGTGTCACTGTACCCAAGTGTCAACTGATTTTTGGCAAAGGTGCTAAGGGACACATGCTGGAGAAAGGACAACTTTCTTCGTTTAGATTTATGAATATTCATTATGTTCTCTGGGTTTATAATTCATTTCCCTTACTGTGTTGCATAAATGGTTCTGTCTGATTTCTATTTTCCTTGGATGAAGGACAGTTCGCATCGCTCCTTCCTGCTTTTAAATTATTTATTTTACAACAATGACTTTATTGTGTAAGTATGCTTGGTTAATGTTTAATAATTATTTGCAATAACAGGTTTCACATGGTGATTATATATGGTGAATATATATAGTGAATATATATGGCAAATATATATATGACAAACATATATGATGTATTTATGGCATATATATATATGGTGAATATATATGTGGGTATATATATATATATGTGTGTGTGTGTGTGTGTGTGTGTGTGTGTGTATATAATGTATTTTGATCATCGTCATCCATTACTGACTCCCTCTCCCTCCCTCCAACCTTATCTTCCTGTTCCTAACTAGTCTCCCCTCTACTCTCATGACATCTTTCTTCTCCTTTTTATGACTTGGTAAGTTTCACTGTTTTCAGGACATGGGTGAAGACCATCTCTCTCTCCCAGCAACACCAACTGCCTCCAAAGCTTCCGGGAGGGTCGGCCTTGGGAATCTCTCCCCAGTAATAGGTTTTACTATAGCATAATTCTTACTGGCTAGCCACAGTCTTCCTCTCTGTACCCCTCCTCCTCTGGCTGGACCCTTTCCTTCCCACAAGCAGCCCCCTACTTTGTCTTGTCATATAGTTATATAGAGGTGTCTTAGTCAGGGTTTCTATTCCTGCACAAACATCATGACCAAGAAGCAAGTTGGGGAGGAAAGGATTTATTCAGCTTACACTTCCATACTGCTGTTCATCACCAAAGAAGTCAGGACTGGAACTCAAGCAGGTCAGGAAACAGGAGCTGATGCAGAGGCCATGGAGGGATGTTCTTTACTGGCTTGCTTCCCTTGGCTTGCTCAGACTGCTCTCTTATAGAACCCAAGTCTACCAGCCCAGAGACTGTACCACCCACAAGGGGCCTTCCCCCTTGATCACTAATTGAAAAAATGCCCCACAGTTAGATCTCATGGAGGCACTTCCCCAACTGAAGCTCCTTTCTCTGTGATAACCCAGCTGTGTCAAGTTGACACAAAAAATAGCCAGTACAAGAGGTAAACCTAGATACTGCATACAGAAATGCTGGATTATCTCCTTCTAAGCTTCCATGACCCTCTCTAGTACCCCATCCTTTCCTTTTAGACTTCTTCCTCACCCTTGTAGTACCCCCTCTACTTGCACAGTGCGTGTGTGTGCTTGAATCTAGATTCTGCATATGAGAGAAAATACTCTTTACTATATTTAATACGAAGTTTTTCAGCCCCATCACTTTCTTGCAACTGGCAGAACCTCATTCTTCTTTACTTCCCCGGTGGGTGGGTGGGTGGGCGTCACAGTTTCTTCTATTTGCCCAATGGAGCTCTACTCTAGCATGTGTGGGGTTCTAGGTTCAATAACTACTCACACACACACACACAAACACGGACACATGGACACATGCATACACACAGAAAGGAGGAGGAGAAGGAAAAGGAGGAGGAGGAGAAAGAGGAGGAGGATGAGAAAAAAATGCTTTTTTTTTTGTTTTTTCGAGACAGGGTTTCTCTGTATAGCCTTGGCTGTCCTGGAACTCACTCTGTAGACCAGGCTGGCCTCGAACTCAGAAATCCGCCTGCCTCTGCCTCCCGAATGCTGGGATTAAAGGCGTGTGCCACCAGCTTAAGAAAATGGATTCTTATCGTCATTGGTGGAAATGTAAATTAGTAGACATTATGCATAACAGAAGTATGTTCCTCAAAGATTAAAAACAAAAATACTGCACGGACCAGCAATTTCTTCAGCACATCCAAGCACAGAAAGACAACCGGATGTGGAATCAAAAACAGTTCTCATAGGAACTGGAAGTGGAGGGCAAGGTGAAGGTACCGGGAGATAAGCAGAAAGAAAGGCAGGTCAGAGGATTCCTCTTTACAACGATGCATTATCATAACCCAGCACTAGGGGGCAGGACAATCCCGAGTTCAGAGCCAGACTGAACCACTTGAGACTATTCCATTTTGTTTCTCTGTGTGTCTGTCTGTCTGTCTGTCTCCCTGCCTACCTATTTACTTACTTACTCACTTTACATCCCGATAGCAGCCCCCGCTCCCTCTTCTCCCAGTCACATCTTCAGATCTCTCCTCCCGTGACCCACCCTCACCCCCACCTCCCGTCCGCCTTGGAGAAGGGGAAGCCCTCCTTGGGTACCATCCCGCCCTGGGATAGCAAGTCACAGCAGGATAAAGCTCATCCGGTGAAACCCTATCATATTTAAAACAAAAACAACAAACAAAATCCCAGAGTTAAGACAGGAGGGAGACATCCTGGTGTGCTGTTTGAGGTAGAGCGACTTCAAATGGAAGCTATATGCCGAATACCTCAAAAAGACAGAACAAAGAAGTATGATTTTTTTTTTTTACCATGAAAAATACTGTTGGAGAGGATGTTTAACCTGATTAAAAATTTACATAAAATCACAAGATGTACACATGTATCCAAGCGGCACTTGCTACACTGTTAATGTGTACTATATTTTGTATATGTTACAGTTCATTTAAAAAAGGAAACACTGGTGGGAGAGGAGTTGCAAAAAAAAAATTTAAAAACGTGTGTTACTTAAAATTCTTTCAGTGATGCCTAAGGCCTGAGCATGAGATTAAGGTCACCTACTTTTCTTTCTCTCTCTCCTTAAATTATGACATATTTAGACATTTGGAAAATGTAGAAATTATGTGCCCCAATTGTATGCACACCACCTATATTTAATGTGTGTTATAATATTTTATATATCTTATATATAATTTATTTTATATGTGTATGTGGTATTTAACGTGCAGATAAAGCTATGCTCGTTACACTTTTTTCTAAAGAGATTGTTCCTATGCTATGGTGTTGTATTAATTACGAATGCTACTCAAAACGTCCCCGCCCACCAAAATGCTCTGGATTATCGAAAGAAACAGACATGCTGACTTTTGTTTTTGTTTTTGTTTTTGTTTTTGTTTTTGTTTTTGTTTTTTGAGACAGGGTTTCTCTGTGTAGCTCTGGCTGTCCTGGAACTCACTCTGTAGACCAGGCTAGCCTCGAACTCAGA
Source organism: Mus minutoides (assembly GCA_902729485.2). NCBI lineage: Eukaryota > Metazoa > Chordata > Mammalia > Rodentia > Muridae > Mus > Mus minutoides. The sequence continues at coordinate 108,561 of LR751853.1, forward strand.
AATCCTCCTGCCTCTGCCTCGCAAGTGCTGGGATTAAAGGCGTGCGCCACCACCGCCCGGCTGACTTATTTTTAATATGTCCAAAGCAACGTAATAGCTAGGCCACTCCCAAATTTCCACATTGCTAACGCCTCCCCTCTGATATTCCTGAACTATTACTTACTAAAGTCTATATTCTATCTTTGCTGCCCCAGACCCAGTCTGGGGAGGGACCCCTGGGGCGCTCTTCCCGGGCTCTTCCCGGGCTCTTCCCAGGCTCTTCCCGGGCTCTTACATGGCTCTTACATGGCTGTACATACCTCTTGCTACTCCAGTTCTCAGACCTGATCTTTCTGCTTCCCAGGCATGGCGATTCTCAATCTTTCTTCTTCTCCGGGTTCCCTTGGCCGGGAAATCGAAAGTCCTACCTCTGTCTCCCTGCCTAGCCACTTGCTGCTTTATTCACCAATCAAAGCCAACTGGGGCATCTTACAGGCAGAGTGCGGGTTCCTGTGTAATTTGGGAACCCAATTAACATAACATAAGCAATAAACCAATCTTTTAAAAAGATTTATTACTTAAAATTATTATTCAGTTCTGCTGTGACTTGATGTCCCAGGAGGGAGTGGTACCAAGGGGGGCTTCCCTTGCTCCAAGGGGAGGGGGGTAAACTGGGGAGAGGGATTTGTGAGGGTGGGCCTGGGAGGAGAGGAGGGGGGCTGCGATCAGGGTGTAAAGTGAATAAATATATAAATTTACTGTAAATTTATATATTTATTATGTGTATGTATCACACCCGTACACATAAATGTGTGCACGGGTTTGTGTGTGTAAGTACAGGTGCCCTTGGAGGCCAGAAGAGGATGTCAGACAGTCTGGAGCTGGCCTTATAGGGAGCTGTGTGTCATGGGGCTGGGGCAGGGTTCTGGGAACTGAACTCTAGTCCTCTGTAAGAGCTACAAGCAAGCACTCTTAACCACTCTTAACTATCTGTGGTGGCTTGAATGAAAATGGCCCCCACAGGCTCACAGAGACATTTATTAGGAAGTGCAGTCTTTTTTTTTTTTTTAAAGATTTATTTTATTTATTATATGTAAGTACACTGTAGCTGTCTTCAGGCATTCCAGAAGAGGGCGCCAGATCTCATTAAGGATGGTTGTGAGCCACCATGTGGTTGCTGGGATTTGAACTTATCACCTTCGGAAGAGCAGTCGGGTGCTCTTACCCGCTGAGCCATCTCACCAGCCCCAGGAA